>CAUYSK010093165.1:0-11907 GCA_963575035.1 Avahi laniger
CACAAAACATTCTATGATAAAGACATCTGCAACCCAAATGTTTATGGCAGCACAATTCACTATTGCAAAGATGTGGAAACAACCCAAGTGCCCATCAATCCATGAGTAGATTATTAAAATTTGGTATATGTATACAATGGAATATTACTCAATCATAAGAAACGACAGTGATCTAGAACCTCTTATACTTTCCTGGATTAAACTTAAGCCCATTATCCAAAGTGAGGCATCACAAGATTGGAAGAATGGGCTCCACTTGTACTCGCCATCAAATTGGTATTAACTGATCAACACTAGGGTGATCAAATGGCAGTAATACTCTCCAGGGATTAGGGGGATTTGGGGAGGGGGGTAAACCCGCAACTAAAGGACACGGGGAGCATTGTAGGGGGGGAAGGGCATGCCTTTAACCCTAGCTTGGGTGAGGCAAAGACATAAAGTGTAACCATAATGTTTGTACCCTCATAATACCCTGAAATAAACAAAAGAAAAAAGAAAAAAAAAAGAAGATGGGGTCAGGGGCAGGAAACCTGAGAGAGCCCCCATTCAAGGGCATATCTGCTATTGATGGGGACAGGCACTTCCATAGACCCTTTTCTCTTATGAAGTAAGCCTTACGCCACTCAAGAAGGGACAATAAATCCTTTTGCCCCCAGACTTCAGGCAAAGACCCATTACTTTTGGGAAGTGATAGAAACAGAAACTCTCTATCTCTGGAGTAGGGAAAACCTCTTGGGCCCAGGACTCTGTGGTGATGACAAACACAGGTCAGATAATGCTAGGAAAGAGACCAGGAATTCTCTCCCACCTGAGACCAAGCACAGACACACGGCAGAATTTGGCCATCACAGGGAGCAGATGAAGGAATGCTGAGAAAACCCTAATCCCAAGGCCCAGGCACACGGAGCCTGCCTAAGACTGAGGCTGGACCACCACAATGCAGAGCCCCTCTGCCCTATCACGAGCCCAATACCAAAGAACGAGCAACAGTAGGTTGACACTGGGAGGAGCAAGAACAGGAAGAGAGACCTCCTCTGTGGCTCAGGCAGGCAGGTGGAACAGGAATATCGAGAAAAAGCATCTAGTACTCTAGGTCCCACACTAAGCACAAGGTAATAGCAGCCACCACTGGGGGAATTTGAAGCCTGTGATAAGCTGAAGGTAACCATAGCAACAACAAAACCCAAACCCAGCTCAACCCCTGAGTAGACTGATTCAACCTCCACACTAATGACATGAAAGAAGCAGCAGCATGCCCCTTACCAGGCAAAAACACTACTTAACTCAGTCTCTTCAGTTCTTCTACATACAATGTCCAGCATTCAATTAAAAAAAGTATAAGACACACAGAAAAGCAAGATAAAACATGCCATGATCAAATGATAAACCAACCATTAGGAGCAAACACAGTGATGGTTTATATGTTGCAACTATTAAACAGAGACTTTAAAATAACCAGGATTAACAGGTTAAAGGATCTAGTGGAAAAGATGGACAACATGCATGAACAGATGGGAAATTTAAGCAGAGACATGGAAACTATAAAAAGGGGCTAAATGGAAATGTTAGAAATTTTTTTAAGAACACATTATTAGAAATGAAGAATTCCTTTGATAGGCTCTGTGAATCTAAAGATTGATTAACAGAAAGTTCTAAACTAAAACACAAAGAGAAAAAATAATGAAAAGAAATTAACAAATAAGAAAAACAGAGCTGTAGGACAATATCAAATGACCTAACACATGCGTAACTGAATTTCAAGAATAAGAGGGAAACAGAAATATTTAAAGAGATAATGGTCAAGAATTTTCCAAAATTAATCAAAAACAAGAAACCACAGATCCAAGAATCCCCGAGAACCCCAAGCAAGATATTTTTACAAAGGAAAAGAAAAACAAAAACAAAAACACATTTGTTTTGACATTGTATAGTCAGACTGCTAAAAAAAAATATGAAGACAGAGAAAAACAAAGATACTGTATGTAGATGAAGAAAGCGAAGTAAAAATCTAAAGTTAGCATCATCTAAAGTTATATCATTTAAAACCATAAAAATAAATTGTAACCCTCATCTTGGCATCTTATATTGTGTGTTTGATGTTTCGTCAGAATTTTGTCTCTCTGATTTGAGTGTAGATGTCAAGGAAAGAGACCTACTCTTACCCTTACCTTAATTTTACCTTTTCCCCTTGCACAGCATTAGACAAAGCATGGTATTCATCCAATAAGCACTCCTGACTTGAAGCAGATTTACTTTTTTGTATGATTTTGTTGCATAGTATCAGTGAACTTTTTTTTTAACAGGACATACTTAGTCTTAAAATACACAAGTATTTTTAAGTTAACGTTATGAAACTTTTTCATCTTACATTCTCTACCTTTTATTTTTCAGAAATACCAGATAAACACATGTGGGACTGGCTCTGCACTTAGCAAAATGAGATCCTAGGTCCTTCCCGCTCTGATGCTTCCTTTGCCCGGCACTTACATATTGAATTTTAGATCATATGTATTATATTCTTCAATGTATTGTCTTGTTCCCTACAATTTCCTATGCGTGCTTTGTCTTTTCCTCCATGAACAGATTACTGATTCTTCAAAATAAGGTTTACAATGTCTGTATTTTATATCCCCATACACAATAGATGCATAATAAAATGTGTGGTTACTCATGTTAATGTGATGAGAAGATCTAGGAATGTCCAGCTCTGCCCTGCTGGGTTTAGGTCCTAGGCGCAAGAAGAGGGAGCCTACAATAAAAGATGGAGTCCATTGTTTATCTTTATTCTGACTTTCATTCATACTCTCAGCTGCATGTTCCCTGCTGGCCTCAGTGTCATCTTTTCAGTCTCACATCCATGCCAGCCCATGGCTAAATCTGCAGTTCCCTGCTATATTTATCTCTCTGGTTCCCTGACAATCACTTTATTCCCCATGTGATAGCCTGTTCTCTTCTTTCTCTAAACACTATGTTTGTTCAGATATGCTTTCTGGAACCTTCTTTAGTTCCCTCAGGATCCCTTCTCGTAAGCTGCATACTCGGTTCTAATTATAGCCCCCAGGAGTCAGGCTCTAGACAAGGAATAATCATAAAAGGTTGAAAAACAAATCTCTCTATTAAAGCCAAAGTAAAAAGTTGATATTATTGGGCATGTAACATGAGAGCTATTCTTCTACTAGGATTACATGTCAGGGAAATGCAGCAAATTTTCACATAACAAATATCTATGAAATCAAAGAACATAATTCCAAAATTATTAGTTTAACAGAATGTTTAAATAAATGGAATGTTTAGCCTGCCAACTTCTCATACAAGTAGAATAATTATTTCACAAAACCTAGTAACACTTTAAAGACTAGGATTTGTCAGTGTGTTCTTGAAAATATGTTGCTCCTAAGACAATGCCAAGGATCTGAGCTTAAAAGAAGAGAAACACTGAAACATTCACTCAATTTCTGTGATTCACCCAAGGCATTCTCATTATTCTTGGTTGTTATGTTCTGTAAGTCACTGAAAACACTGAATTAACGAATACTCAACCATTGCTCCTAAAGAAAATTCAGAGTTGGGTTCCTTCGAGCCTTTGGTCACAACTTTTCCATAAATTGATCAATACATAAATTTATTTTATGTGTTTCCATTTAAAGACATCTTATTTAATATACTGTTGCTTCATTAACATTGAACTTAGAGCCAACAGCATTATAACTCATGCCTACACGAACCTTACCTAACACACGTATTTTCTCTGTAAGGCATACCACCGTCTTCTTGTTCTTAGCACCAGACAGCATTTCAATACTGTAATTGAAGTGCATTTTAAATAGTAAAACAGGCCGGGGACGGTGGCTCACACCCGCAATCCTAGCACTCTGGTAGGCTAAGGTGGACAGATCATTTGAGCTCAGGAGTTCGAGGCCAGCCTAAGCAAGAGCAAGACCCCATCTCTACTAAAAAAAAAAAAATAGAAATTAGCTGGACAACTAAAAATATGTAGAGAAAAAATTAGCCAGGCATGGTGGCGCACGCCTGTAGTCCCAGCTACTTGGAAGGCTGAAGCAGGAGGATTGCTTGAGCCCAGGAGTTTGAGGTTGTGAGCTAGGCTGACACCACGGCACTCTAGCCCAGGCAACAGAGCGGGACTCTGTTTCAAACAAAAAAAATAGTAAAACCACTAACAAAAAGTACAAACACATGACAAATGTGGCACCAAATAGACCACAAATTTAAAAATACTTGTTTACGAGAATTGAAAGAACAAGGTAGAGCATTGTCTTGTTCCACCTCCACTGGGAACAATTCCTTTTATAATGTCTTCAACGGGTGATCATATAGGTTCACTGATTTCCAAATGCTGGTTCATGAACCAGCTGCATCGGAACAACCACAGGTGCTGACAAAAAGACAGATTTGGACAGCCCCATCCAGACCTACTAAATCAGAACCACTGGGAAATTTTAAATGGGCCTCTCACCCAGGTTTTCTGACGTATACTAGATTTGGGAGAGACAGATCTGAATTATATGCATTTACTGTGGTCCCCGACCTCCGGGCCATGGACCAGTTAGGAACAGGGCTGCACAGCAGGAGGTGAGCGGCAGCAGAGCCAGGGAAGCTTCGTCTATATTTACAGCCACTCCCCATCGCTCACCATGCTCCCCACCTCAGCCCCCAATTCATGGAAAAATTGTCTTCCATGAAACTGGTCCCTGGTGCCACAAAGGTTGGGGAGCTGAACCACTCCAAAGATTAGAAAGTCCTCTTCTGGGTTGGCCCATTTCATTCTTGAAAAGCACTCTTTATTTTTTTTTCCTTCCATCAAATTAGATCTGCCTCCCTGGGATCTTCCACTCACTTCTTCTTATTTCCTCATTATTTCCCAATACCAAGCGATCAAGGTACCTTGAACTTCGGTGAAGTCATAACGTGACTTTCCAGTATTGTCACCATCCTATTCTGGGAGTGGTCATAAAGTGAACTTCAGACACTGTCCTTTGCTGTAAATGAGTTTGTCTGATGCTTTTCTGAAAGCAGGTCTGGAGAGAAACAGATACCAAACAACACAGAAAGGAGAGTCTGGAACCAAATGGAAAGCAACCTTTGCCTACGTCACAGTTCTGCCTAACACCAGCCCCACTTAAAAGAATATAACATGTTTCTCTGTTCAGCTGAAAAAAAGATTTCAAGTGATCTGGAAACCACAGTTTCTACTATTTACAATTTAGACATGTGTGACTGAAATTTAAAATTAATCCTTTCAGCTGCCATATTCCATGAGCTAAAAAAATATTTGTATAATACCTCTGTGTAAAATAATGTCACCTTGAGGTCTGTTTAATGTTGCTTTTTTGAATAATATGTTCAAACATTCCTGCTAAATGCACAACTTTAAATAAGCTGGATTAAAAGATTTTTTAATATGATTTGGGGGATGAAATCACCAAGTTACCTGTTTTTTCTTTCTTTTTCAATAGCCTACTTGAGATTTCTCGATTTTACAACTTTTAAATGGAGTATCATTGTACTCTGCTATGAATCAGATGGGCAGTTTAACTATTTGGGTGCTGTCAGTCTAACCTTCATAAATGCTGGTATTCTTGGAAGTGACACACTTTCTCATGAATATGACGTTGTTAACATATCTGCAATGCGTTTTGTTAATGTAACCATAATGTTTCTTCAACCGCTAATTTCAAAATTGGAATTTTCTAAATTTCCAGCATATTTAGCCACTGGTAGGTTGACCATGAAATTGCCATTTTTTTTTCTTTTTTGCCAAAATGATTCAATCTAATACTCAATTTGAATTTTAAAAGATAAAGCAGAAGGGCTACCAATTAGAAATTTTACTTCTTCTGCCTCTGGCTGGAATAATTCTCAAATGCATTTCTCTACTCTGAACTAAAGTATAATTTGGTACGATGTATATTCTTTTTCATAATTTTGAAACTTGCACCTATATCTGCTTCTAAAACTATCTTTGCACCTTTTTGACTCAGTTGTTCTGGGATAGCCTCCCATACCAACTTTGGAAAACCACAACGTACATGCAAAGTTAGGATAACGTTCAAAGGTAGGATGGAGATAAAGGTGTTTTCTATTCTTCTAAATATTCTTTAAATTCTACTTCAAGGGGCTTTAGGAATATTCATATAGAAAGTACTTATAGTTTTCTCATGATCTGGCATAGAGCCCTAAGGAAGCCAGAAAAATTCAGCACCTGCAAAGATCAGGAATCGATAGTATAGCAAGAATTTTAAATGGCAAATAAAATCTTTCCAAAAAGAAATTTACTTTTGAGTAACACTCAGATATGATGAAGAAGATGTGGACAGAAGCTGCAGAAAAGAGTTATGTTTCTTTTGTCCATATAAAAAATAAGAAATACTGTCCAACATAGAAACGATAAATGCTCGCGTTGATGGATGTCCTAAACACCCTCACTTGATCATTACACATTCTATGCATGTAACAAAATAGCACATGTACCCCATAAATATGTACAAATATTACATATCAATAAAAAAATCTTTTTAAAGAAACACTACCTACAATAATTTACTCTGAAATATTCTTTTAACAAATGCTCATGATTTGTATTTTCCAACTTGGATTAAATGTGTACTTTGCATCTTTTATAATAGTGCCTAATTCCTTCCCAGAACTCACCATATAAAATACTTTTCCTCTTCTGGGTTCTCTGCCATTGCCATTCATTTGGTCCTAATGTTGCCTTATCTTACTAGTTTTGATATATACATGCATATCACCTTCTTTATAAACACTCCTTAAGAAAAGAGAACATGTCTTCAATATCTTTGTTTCTTTCTCAGAGTCTTGTACCTTGGAAACTTTCTTGCACACCAGATACATCTTTTTTGTCTAAATCATCTGTTTTTTCCCTTGACTGATTTCATTACCCTAATCTGCATCTTCTCTGGTCCATCTCTACTGCTGTTTCTAAAGAGGCAATGAATGGCCAAACATTATACAGTGGTCTCAATACAGAGACATGATAGTTTTTTTTTTTTCAGAGACACGATAGTTTTATTTCAAATCTATAACTCAGGTGCTAAACAGATCCATGCAGCTGTAACAGCTATGTTCTGTGTACTATTCTCAGAATGTAAATAGGTACTGCATTAAAAATTAATTAGGCATTGGCTCAAAATACCCAATGGCCCATTCAGATATTTCAGGTCTCAATTTTAATAATACAAAAATATTTAATAATGTTAATCCTTCAGAACTATGCCAATGGCATCTATATATGGATTGACTCACTTCACCAAAGAAATTGACTCTCTGGGAGAATATAACCCTAGTAGATTCAAATTCTTTATTCTCTAAAGGAATATCTATGAGAAATATCTTTCAAATGAACACACAAAGTATTTTCTGCCTTAATTTCTGATTCTTACTTTTGAGTAGAATATGGACAGATTTCTAAGGCTAAAATCTAAGGCAATTGTCCAGATAATTTTTAAAAATCACAATAATCATCTAAGGAATTGAAATAGTCTAGTTATTATCTAGATTTGGAATCAAGGCCCTGGGACTCAATTCCTGGTTCTGTGATGACCTTACTCCTGGAGGGACTTGGATAAGTCATTTAATCTCTACAAGTGTGCTTTCTCATCTCTAGAGTCAAGAAACTTCTGCTACCTGTTTATCTACTTGAGAGAGAGATTTTGAAAATCAAATCAGAGCAGTTGGCACTGTTGATATTTTGGGCCAGATAATTAATTATTTGTTGCAAATCTGTGCATTATAGGATGTTCAGCAGCAGGTCTGGCCTTTATCCACCAGATGCCAGTACACAGGCATGTACACACGCATGTACACACACTCTCTTCCCAGTTCAGCTGTAACAAACAAAACCATCTGCAAACATTGCCAAACGTCAGGGGTGGGAGATCAAAATCATACCCACACCCATCCTTCTGCTTCAGTGAGAATGACTGAATTAAATGATTTATATGAGAGCCTTCATTAATACATTGAACATATACTAATTAACTACTATGTGCCAGACACTTTGGCCCAGTCAAATCAGGGCATGTGATTCATGCCCTTAAATGGAGCAGACAAGCAATCAGTATTTGCAGCAACAGGAGTCTGGGAGCCCATGAGGGTGAATAGGGATGGAAGGAGTGTAATATTCAGGTATTAAAGAACAGAAGCCACAGGAATTCGTGATTCAATAGATGTGGGGGAATGAGTAAGGCAAGAAGAGAAAAACAATTCTTACAACATCAACAATGGCTAATTATTATTTATTACCTAAGTCAAAGGAATTTTTTCACAAGAACAGGGACATTTCCCAAAAGAAAACCCATACCACGTAAATGTTCATAAAATAAATATTAACTTCGCTGTGATAGCTTTAATTTTAACTAGTGGGGGAACACAGAAAAACGAATCAGTTTCTTCCATTTGGTTTGTATTCCTATCTCAGAATTATCAAGACCAACAGAAGTCAGTTAACTCTCATGCCATAACTGAGCTATCAAGGTCCACAAAAATGGCAGTCAAGTGGTGAGGGGTGAGGGACAACACGCCTCATTTATGCTTTATTTCACTCGCTGAAGAACGTGTCATTTGAACATTGTCTAAGAGTTATGTCAGATGTCAACTTTGAAAACCCAAGTCAAATGTATTTGTACCAGCATAGAAAGATAATAAAACCTAAACTAGGGCGAGAAACAGCCTTTCCTCCAAGACATTGGAAATGTGTCAATTTTCAGAATATTATCTGCATGTGAGGTCCTCGCAGAGGTGACTATTAGCTCCCCATCTCTGTGGTTCAGCAAAGCAAACAACTATCCCATTATCTTACTGCACTTTCTAGTTTGTGTGAAACCAGGAAAGCGCAGTTTTGAGACACAGAACGTAGCATTCATTGGAGGAGAGCTAGTTAAAGGCTGCTAATGGGGCTCTTTGGCTCCTGGGCCTGCCGAGGTATTTGGAGGAAGTCCACATGCCTGCCCACAACCATTTCAGATGAAATTCTCATTGCAAATACATGTTACCTAATACCCCAAAATATATGAAAGCCTTCCTGGTTTTTAGAGTTTATAAGCCCCCCGACAATGGAATTCTGTGTGGAAATATCAAAATTCAAGTAACAAAGACAATTTTTGAGTGGACAAAAATAGAAACCATTATCGGAGTATAAAAACATTGCTAGTTACTTAAGAATCCACATTTCTAAGAAAAGCAGCTTTATTAACCGACATTTGCTCAATAGGCAATTTTCCCTATTTAATTTTCATAAATAGATCACTTTGAAATGTATTTCCCCTAACAAAGACTGCATATTAATAACAAATGATACAGCATCTTCAAATTTTAATCAATGTCAAGAGTTTATTTTGCTTCCGAGCAACTTACGGAGACATGTTATTAATATAATTTAATTTAAGGGGATAGGCATTTGTTTTCTATTTTTAAAAAGGTGGTTCTGAAACTATGGCCCTGTCGGCATCATTTAAACATTCCTGTTCCATGTCTCAATATAATAAATTGAATCAGCTTTTAATCGTGCCCATGTTTTGTGGTTCCTGGCAGTACAAAAAGATTCTCTGTAAGCACACGATTCCCCTCCCCCAAAACACCCCACTGTGTGATTAATTACTAGTCTGGAAGATATAAATATGCCTCTCAGTAAAGACAGTATGGACTGCTGGAAGCTCTGGCCTTAAACGTCTTCGTGGGGAGCCTTAACTTTGCAGACATCCTCCTAATTCAAACAAGATTCTGGCTCCAGCATTCATGGAAAGCTCCACCATGATACACTGTTCCTTTATTGAACAGCATATTTATTTTAATTACCACCATCCTGTACACGTATAAGAATCAGAGGAAATCAGGCATTTTATGTATAAATATATAGAATTCTCAAGGTATCTCTCTGTTTCTTAAGAAAGAAAGAACTGAGAACAGCAGAAAATAACCTTGAGCTTTTAAAAAGAGCCATCTTTATATAAAAGTATTTTAGATTACACCCTGACATTACTGAAGTCTTTAACTTCATTCTGAGTTAAAGATTTGGCCAAGAGACCATAACTTTATAAATGAAGACATGAACCAGCACACATTTGGCTATGCGTAAGCCTCACATCTACTATCCGAACTGAGAAGCCACCATGATTGCTAGAAGGGAGAGAAGCTTAGAGAAAGGACTTGTTGGCTACCTCCACTACCTCCACATAGTGAAAACAAGAATTGATGGAAATCCTAGGACGGTTACGAAAAGGCAAAATAAGGTTAAGAGGATTTATAACAATCATTTAACAAGAAATTGCAAGTAAAGTCAACCAACTAGGAAATAAAGATTAATGTAAAAAATCAAGAATAGAAGCTGGCTCTTTTAAACCAGAGAATTCTCAAGTGTAAATTTTTGGTTTAATAGTTTGCATTAATGATGATGGCATTTATTGCTACAACTGAATACCACATCCCCAATACCCTTTCATTATGTTTTTAACAGAGGGAGTCAAGTAGGACAAGATCATCATAGATCATTCTGGCCAGTCTAGAAATCCAGACATCATGTTTCTAACCATTCTATTTGAAACAGAATGAAAGAAAGTTTTCCTAAATATCCAATACACATTCGGCCATTGAAAAAATATTATTTGTATTCAGACTTCTACTCTCCTACTATTTATATTTTTACCTGGCCTTGTCAAAGATAGATTTTTGAGCACAATCATCAAATGTAAATGTAAGGATTAAATCACTCAGCAAACATGAATGTGAAGTAGGTTATGCAGTAGGCTGCAAAAATGGCCATAATTTCTCAGCCTTTAAATCTGGGCTGGTCTTGTGGCTTGCTTTGACCAATAAAATGTACAAAAATGGCAGTATATCAATTCTAATCCTAATCTTCAAGAGATCTTGCAAGCTTCCATTCTCAAATTCTTGGAACTCTGTACTCACCATGGGAACAAATCTAGACTAGTCTGATACAGACTGAGAGCCCATGTGGAGAAAGGCCCCAATCACCCCAGCTATCCCAGATGTGGCCAACATAAACCATCAGCCCACACAATCTATCAGTTGACAAGTACACAAGCAACCCCAGACAAGATTAGCCAAAGTTGGCCCACACCAGAAGAACCACCCAGCTAAGCCCAGGCAAAATTGTCAACCTGCAAATTAAGTGGGTACTTTTTAAACTACTAAGTTTGGAGGTGGTTTGTTATACAGAAACAGAAAATTGATACAGGTTCTATAACCTGTAAGCTAGTGTAAGTTTCCCGTTATGTTCATAGCCTTTACCAGGTACTAGCATACATACTCTGTTGACCTAGTTTCTTTGGAATTCTGATACCACTTTCTCTCTGTAACAAAATTTAGCACTTAGCTAACTTATGCCCTATAATATTTGGTAAGGTATATCTAAGTATTTATGATTCATATAAAAATTCCCTGAAGGTAGAGACCATGTTTTATATTAATTTTTTATTATCCAACACATTAAAACATAGTGTTCAAATACTTGGCTCGATTTGAAAGCAGCTAAAGTTTGCGATAAGACCCTTAAACTTCATGTACTAATCTTTTCTTATTTGTAACATGTGAATAATATTGGCCTGTTTCACCACAGGCAAGATTGAGTAATTTTTTAAACTTTCACATGCCTTTATAATATAAAATATAATAAATTTTATAACAGAAAAACAAAAAACTAGATAAAATTTCTGTGTATAGCAAAAGGCACCCAAAAAAATACTATTAAAAGACAGTGACTAGGAGAAAATAGTTCTGATATACTCAACAGAGAAAGGACTAAAGTTCATAATATACAAAGAGTTCCTATAAAACAATAGAAAAAGGCAAACAACTCAACAGAAAACTGAGAAAAAGGTATAAATTGACAACATTCAGAAGTACAAATTT
>CAUYSK010093166.1:0-30856 GCA_963575035.1 Avahi laniger
TTACATAGCCTGCTCCAGTTAAGCTTGAGAAAGAAAAAAAATGAAGAATCTAAGATCGTTTATGTTTGGTTATGCTGATTCATCCATTTTTCTGTGCCTTTCCTGTCAGAATCAAAATCCTACCCATCCTTCAAAACCTAACCCATTAACTGGCATCTGAGTTGTATTTAACTCAGGCTAGTTTTGAGCCTGGGGCCTCGTGAAGCAAAACCCTGTGGTTGGTTAGTGAAAATCTTACTTGCTGATTTTTATTACAATTAATATTGACAATTCTAAAAACGTGGATTGCATTGCATATAACTCATGTACAGAAAACAAAACAAATTAGAAAGGATCGTTTTGTTTTAATAAAACACCATAGCCCCAAGGAAAAAAAATTTTTTTCTAGTGTGGCAGTCAATGTGTTAAACCCAGTTGTATCTCTTAGTGTGACCTATATTGATTTCTTCCCTTCTGACCTCTTACAGAGGAGTTTTCTGTTGTTTTTTTTCTTTTTTGTGACAGGGTCTCGTGCTTTTGTTTGGGCTGGTGTGCAGTGGCACATAGCTAACTGCAACTTCCAACTCTTGGGCTCAAGTGATCCTCCAGCCTCAGCCTCCTGAGTAGCTGAGACTACAAGTGCATGCCACCATGCCTGGCTAATTTTTAAATTTTTGTAGAGACAGACTTGCTGTGTTGCCCAAGCTGGTCTTGGACTCCTGGCCTCAAGTGATCCTCCTACTTTGGCCTCCCAAAGTGCTGGGATTACAGACATGAGCCACCACACCTGACTAGGAGTCATTTAAATACATGAAAAAAACATAATGAAGGACAAATAAACCTTTTTGAGAACAGATAGTAATACATGTTTCTCCCAAAGGAGGGTAGGACGATCAATCAGACATGTATTAGATTTTCATTTTGTATCAAAGCCAACCTTTGAATAGTATTATCCAAGGAAAACATTCATTCACAAATGCTTATTAAACTCTTGTTATGCAAGGCACACAGACTAGAAAATACTACAAGAGATCTGTAAGGTGTAGTTCAACCCAGACTTTTCCTTTAAATATAGTGTACTCCTAAGTGATCTGTAGTTAGAGCTTTGCTCAGCATACTGAGTGGGAGGCTGTCCTGTGATAGGACAGGTCTTTGTTTAAGGCTGATTAAACTTGAGTCTGTTCTAATACTCAGATACTAGAGTACTCATACAGATAAGTGGCATGGAATGCCTGGGATTTTTGCTCCATTCCATCAGTCGAAACCAGTTTTCATAGTTAGCTTAGCCACCATACGTACACACCTCTGATTTGTCTGGGCGGGGGTGCAGAAGTCAAAGCCTGACATTTCCTCCTGTTAATTCTAATTACTGCATAGACAGCACGTGACTGACACTTGCACTGTTTGGTGTGTGTCTTCTAATTTTACCATAGTATTAAGACCACTGGGTCTTACTAAAGGGTCACACCAAGAGCTTATATCATCTTATGTCCTAGTTGGCCATAGGCTGCAGTGATATAAGCTCACTTGACTATTCAAGGGAAGAAGAAAAAATCCATTAATTCATCCCCTGTCATGACTGAGAGTGAAAGAAAGCTGGGCTTTTTGTGGTAGTGTAGTCATTCCTCTCTAGATGCACAGCTACACACTATTTTAACACCCAAACAGTGGACAAAGAACAGCCTCTTCCTTGAGTTTAATGCCAGACTGGTGATTGGCCTATTTATTGTGATCTACCTTCAGACAACTGCGGGGGCAGGGGAAGTCATTTCATCTCTTGATAGGTATCAATCATAGTGTCATAACATGCTAATGTGCTACCTTCAGTTTTGAGTGAGTCACAAATCGCTGCTAATTTTTTGAAATGTTTAAATATGTACTTACATTTGAAATTATATATGCATATATGCTTATATGGTTATTTATATATGATTCCACTGGGGAAGCAGTTATTTGTACCATAGTTATGAAATTTGGATTCAAGTGAAAAATATAGTTGATTTTATAGAATGAGCAGGCCTTGAAAGCTGGGTATAGAAATTCTTATGGGGCCTTTAATGGTCTTTGAGGATGGAAGACACATGAAAAAAAGCTGAAATATGTAGGAAAGATGAAAGAGTATCCAGGCAGGAGTTAAAATTAGTCTGGTGTAGGGGAGTAATTGTGGGAATGAGAAAGCTCAGATCAGGGAGATTTCACTGAGAAATCAACAGACCAGGAAGCTCGGGTTGTTAACATACGTAGGAACGTTTCCAGGACCTGCCGGCCAAGGTGACAACTCAGGGTCACACAGTGAGGTTCACAGAAGCTTTGAAAGCTGAATGGAACCTCAAAAATGATCCTGTGAATCCAACCTCCTCATTCAGTGCACAAGAAAATTAAAAGCCAGACAGGGGTTCACATTTCCAAGACCAAAATTCTAGTCAGGAGGAAAGCTTAGTATAAAACCCCAAAAGCTACAAAACCTGGAATACATGAAAACACAGGCTGTCCTTTATGTCCTATTGTTATTAATAATTATATAAGCATCTTTAAATAAGACCCTGCTACCACTCACCTAGAAGTACAGCTAACTGAGAACCCACTAGATTAAAATCAGTGCTTAATACTAAAATATTTTTGAATAAAATGATGTCTGGCACTGAAAAAATAATCGGGGGCAGAGGGATAGATATTGAAAAAATAAAGTTGACCATGCATTGATAGTTGTTGAAACTCAGTAATAGATAAATGGGATTCATTATATACCCATCTCATTATTTGAATATAGGTTTATCACATGTCATGAGTTGTTCTAAGAAAAAAAAATATGTTTAAAAATTTCTTGAAAGATTTTTTTTTTTTTAAAAAAATCAATGCCTGCAATGTGCAGCATTTGGCCTAAGATGTTATATTTGAGGCTTGTTTGCTCTGCTCATGTTATCTTAATATCACAGCATGTAAATTCCATACAGCAGTCTCGTAACTAGTTTTAGCTGCTCAGGACAATTACTTGCCATCTCTTTATGGTACCTTCTAAGAGCCTCCAGAATGAACTGGTAGCTTCTGTTTTGTTAATCCATTCTAAAAATACTCTGATTTGATGAAAATTCATATATTTTTTGCATGCTCTAGAATCTTATTTTTCTAGTAAATAGGTAGATAGAATCTGTATGGGGTTTGTAGCAGGGAAATTCACCCTACAAGAGGTACAGGAACTTGGCAACCTGCAGCAAAGTATTTAGAGGGAGCATTGTGTAGAAAGATGGTCAACAGTACCTCTTGAATGGTCCCCACTCATTCTCTGATTCTGTGAACCTCCTGAAATTCTGTTCCAAGAGCAATAGGCTTCAAAACTGTCTCTTTTGCCTGTAGGCAGAGATGTAAGGTGGTTCTTTCTACTTCTGGAGACACATAGGCAGCGCTGATGCTTTGGCCAAGTGAGGGGACAGGGACAGGGACAGATGCTCTGCACATTTCTTCCCCTTCTACTCGTTCTGTTCCCCAATATGAAGACACTGTCTGCAGATGTCCACGTCTAGTAGTGCCAGAGTAAAAAGGATGGGACTTAAGTTCCTTACATAAATAACTAGAAAAGTAGATCAAATATTTGAAAAAAATGTTTTGCAGATATTGGACCACGGTCAACACCGGACTGTAATCGTTGAGAAGGATGAGCCCTGTAATCATCCCAGTTCTCTGCAGGGAGGCAATATCCAAACTGACGGCACAGGGAAAGGAAACCCAAACAGAGCCTGGCAGCCTTGCTGAGTGGTTGAAAGGAGCAGAGCAGATTTCCAGAAAAGAGAACACTATGGAGAAAAAAATATCTTTAGGAATGTATACAGTTCTCCTCTAGACTCTTTACTGAGTACTTGGCTACAGTAAGCAGAATGCCACTCCACAAGGCCAAGCAGAGAGTGGGGAGTTGTAAACCGAGCAATTCCCAAAGTGCACACAGGGTGGGGAGCCAGAGCGAACAGTCCTCAGTAATCACCAAGGCATTAGCTCGGGCCCCGAGAGGAGTCGTGCCTCAGTATCGAAGTTGAAGACAAGACTCAAGGGGATCAAACTGTTGCACAGATAACTGCCAAAACAAAGCCCAGCGCAAGTCAACAAAATCCAGATCCTTAACAACTGAACAGTCACATTATCCTGCATCTAATGAAAAATTACTAGGCATGCTAAGAAGCAGAAAAATGTGACCATAACTGGGACAAAAAGTATGAATAGGAAGAGATGCAGAAATGACAGGGATGGTGCAGCTAGCAGACAAGTACGTTGAAACAGCTATTGCTTTACAAGTACTTAAAACATAAAGAGAAAAATCAAAAATAGTTTTTAAAATAACCAAACAGAACTTCTAGAGATGAAAAATACAATATATGAAGTGAAAATTTAACTGGATAATTAACAGTAATTAATTCTAATTACTGCGAGATACGATACCACAGAAGAAAAAAATCAGTGAAATTGAAAACAATAGCAATAAACTTAGTCCAAAATACAACACAGACAGAATATGGCTGGGGGGGGAGCCGGGGGGCGGTGGGAATGAGCCTCAGAGACATGTGGAATACTGTAAAGTGGCTATATCCATATATTTGTAGTTCCAGAAGGAAGGGGGAACAGAAAAAATACTGAGGAAATAATGGCCATTTTTTTTCAAACGTTATGAAAACTGTTAAACGACAGCAAAGAACCTTAACTCTAAACAGTATAGCCAAGGTATGTCATAATGTAATTGCTGAAAAATCGTGATAAAGACAAAATTTAAAAGCAATAGGAGGTAAAAGACACTTTATACCCACAAAAACAAAAATGAAAATTTCCACAGGGTTATTTTTTCTTTCTTCTTTTTTGTTTTGAGACAGTGTCTCACTGGGCTAGAGTACAGTGGCACCATCATAGCTCTCTGTAACCTCAAACTCTTGGACTCAAGTGACCCTCCTGCCTCAGCCCTCAGCCCCCCAAGTAGCTGGGAATATGGGCTTGCCACGATGCCCGGCTAATTTTTTCTATTTTCAATAGAGACGGGGTCTTGCTCTTGCTCAGGCTGGTCTTGACCTCAAGCAATCCTCCCACCTCGGCCTCCAGAGTGCCTCATTACAGGCGTGAGCCACCACATTCGGCTTTCCACAGACTTCTTGAAAGCTATGCAGCTAGAAGACGATGAAACAAAATCTTAAAAGTACTGAAGGCCAACCCACACCCATTAGGATGGCTACTATCAAAAAAAAAAATAATAAGTATTAGTGAAGGCGTAGAGAAACTGGAATTCTTACACACAGTTGGTGGAAATGTAAAATGGTGCCACAGCTATGGAAAACATTATGGTGGTTCTTCAAAAAATTAAAAATAGAATTACCGTATGATCCAGCAGTTCCATTTCTGGGTATATATACTCAAAAGAATTGAAAGCATTAACTCAAACAGTTATTTTTACACTTATGTTCATAGCAGCATTATTCACAATAGCCAAAATATGGAAACAATCCAGGTAGATGAGTAGATAAACAAAATGTGTGTAGGGTGTGTGTGTATGTGTGTGTGTGTTTATGAAATATTATTCTACCCTAGAAAGAAAAGAAATTCTGACACATGCTCCAATATGAATGAGCCTTGAAGTGAAATAAGCCAGTCACAAAAAGACAAATACTATGTGATTCCACTTATGTGAGGTACCTAACATGTCAAATTTAGAGAGACAAAGTAGAATGGCGGTAGCAGGAGAGCGGGGATGGAGGGAGTGGACAGCTGTTGTTTAATGGGTATTCAGTTTTGCGAGATGAAAAGAGTTCTGGGCCACGTACAGTGGCTCATGCTTATAATCCCAACACTTTGGGAGGCTGAGGCGGGAGGATTGCTTGAGGTCAGGAGTTCAAGGCTGCAGTGAGCTATGATCACCCTACTGCACTCCAGCCTGGGCAACAGAACCAGACCCTGTCGCTAAAAAAAAATAAATTAAAAGAAAAGAGTTCTGTGAATGTACTTAACACTACGGACCTGTATGTGCATTTAGAATGGTAAATTTTATTTTAAGTATATTTTGCCATAATTTTTTTAATTTACAGAAAAAAAAGTGCTAAAGTGAAAGTCTGCTGTCATCTCCCTGCCCATCCACATCTGTCTGCTCCACTCAAGCCCCGTCGCTTCCAAGAAGCGTTCCTCACCCTGTTGCCCATGTTTATCAACCTTCCCCGTAGCACCCCGCTAGATACTGAATTATCTACGTGTCTTGACGCTTAATCTGGGGGGCCCTAGAGGACAAGAACTATGTCTTCAGCTTGTTTGGGGGCCTCTTAATCATGCCTATCTCAGAGGAAGTGCATCAGTGTCCAATCAGGGAAATTGAAAGCACACTGAGTATTTCAAACGAGGAATTTAATACAGAGCATTCGTTACAAAGGTGTTCAAAGGGCTGGAGGAGCGAAAGGAAAGGTAAGTTTGAAGAACGGTAACTGTAGGAAGCAGCTAACAACCCTAACGCTGACGGGAGCACAAAGGAACTACACGACTCAGAGCTCACGCTCACTGAGCCGCTGAGGTGGCTGCTGTTGGACCAGCCGCAGCTGCCGCCGGGCCGTGGCCGCCATTGCTAGCGCTGCCACTCTGGCTGCCACCACACTTGCTGTTGCTTCTGCTGCTGTCGCCGTTATTGCTGTGACACTACCAGAAGGTATAAGAAAAATGATTTCTCCCTTCCTCTCACTTCCAATATCCCAGCAGTACTTCCCAAAGGTAGAACTAAACAGAAATCCGGGTGCAGGCGTCTGGGAATTGTCGCTTGTAGATCTGCCACAGCAGAGAAGGGGAAAATAGTGAAGAGTTAATACGGAGCTAAAATACAAAAGACAATGTTCAGCACCCTCCTTTGACTACTTAGCATATATACCCCTCCTTTGTCCATTTTGAAATTTATACACAACAAATAACTATCATAGAAAAATATGCTTAATCTCCACCAAAAAACACGAAGTCCCATCATTCACTGTGAATGTATCTGGATGATATATATCTTTTAGTTTAGTCAACCACCACCACCAGAGATATTTTGTAATAGTAAGACTAAATTGTAAAGATAATCACCAAACCTTTTACATATGACGGTATAAGGGGCCGGGCACGGTGGCTCATGCCTGTAATCCCAGCACTCTGGGAGGCTGAGGAGGGAAGATCATTTGAGCTCAGGAGTTCGAGACCAGCCTGAGCAAGAGCAAGACCGCTGTCTTTACTAAAAATAGAAAAATTAGCCAGGCACGGTGGCGTGCACCTGTAGTACCAGCTACTGGGGAGGCCAAGGCAGGAGGATCACTTGAGCACAGGAGTTTGAGGTTGCTGTGAACTATGATGATGCCACTGCACTCATCCCAGGGGGACAGAGCGAGACTCTGTCTCAAAAAAAGAAGAAAAAAGTATGAGGAAAGAGAGGAGGGAAATGATTAACATGTAAAAATATATAAGAAAAGAAGAAATAAACAGCTGGCACAGTCTTCATTTTTATAAATCAAATGGCCACCACTGATCTAGCTCCCTTCAGAACCTGTATTCTTTTCCCATTGCCCTCAGTCAACACCTTGGTTGACTGGGGTTCTTTACTGCTTAGGGCACCCTAAACATTATTTCTGAAGTATCTGAGTCCTTGTTAGTGATTCTGCCTTTAGTGGGTTGCTGTAGCGTCCCACTAACTTTTACTGCTAAATTAGGAGGCAATAAAATGCACTGTCCCCTTTATTGTTTTGCTAAACAAAACAAAAGATATATTTCCCCTGATAATCGTGATCAAGCACCCCAATCAATACAATAACCTCTTTTCCCATTGGTCCAGTGGCATAAGAACCATAAATGCCCAAGTGGGAGTCTCAGTTTCCAGTTCAGTGGGACCAGTGTTGGTTTCCAAGTGGAAACATCCTCCCTTGGGACCTAAAACCTATAAACCAGCAGAATTCAATGTTGCAGGTATAGGAAGCAAAAAATTCTGTTATTGAGTTATTAGATATAATATTAAAAAGTCACACTCACTTTCTTTCTTGATTCCTGTTCCCTTTGATTCAATGGCTAACCATTAACAAAGAGTACCCTAACGCCCAAATTGTGCTTTATAAATACCATTCACGCTAAAAAAAAAAAAGACAAAAAGCTTCTTGTAGAGTGACTGCTTCGAGGTAAGGGATGAAAGATATTATACAATAAACCAAGCCTTCTTATATCAGAAAATAAGAAAATTATCAAAAATTAAAGGAGTCATGTCAAAAGAATACTGAAGCCAACTTTAAAAGGCTCTCACTAGCTGTAGCAGGCTGAATCATGACCCCCAAAGCTATCAGGTCCTAATCTGTGGAATCTGTAAATGTGGCAGATTATATGGCAAAGATTTTGCAAATGTGATTAAGTTAAGGATCTTGAGAAGGGGAGAGTATTGGATAATCAGGGTGGGCCCCAAATGTAATCATGTATATTTTTATAAGAAGGATGCAGAGGGAAATTTGATAGAAGAGAACACAGTATGACCATGGAGGTAGAGATTGGAGTGATGCAGCTACAAGCCAAGGAATGCTGACAACCACCAAAAGCTAGAAGCAAGGAACAGGGCTGGGTGCAGTGGCTCATGCCTGTGATCCTAGCACTTTGGGAGGCTGAGGTGGGAGGATTTCTTGAGGCCAAGAGTTGGGGTTCAAGACCAGCCTGAGCAACATAGCAAGACCCCATCTTTGCAAAAAATTAAAAAATTATCTGGGTGTGGTGGTGCTCTGAAGTAGGAGGATCACTTGAGACCAGGATTTGAGGTTGCAGTGAGCTCTGATGACAGCACTGCACTACAGATTGAGCCCCTATCTCAAAAAAGAAGAAGAAGAAGAAGAAGAAGAGCCCTGCCAATGCCTTGAGTTTAGCCCAGTGAAACTGAATTTTGGACTTCTGGCCACTAGAACTATGAAGGAATAAGTTTCTGTTTGTTTTAAGCCACAAAGTTTGTGATAATTTGGTACAGCAGCCATAGGAAAAAAACACGCTAACAAAAGGTGGAACATACTAAGCCATCATTAAAATTATTGTGATGAATCACAGCATGTAAGTTATATTTTTAAACAATTCTTGAGTTCAAAATTAGCTCCTCCTCTACACACACACACACACAAATTCATTTGTCACTAGATAACAATTCATTATTCTGAAAACTGACAAAGGGAAATAACCGTACGTCAGGGTAACAATGGCACTGGGCATTTACTTCAAAATAGCCCAGCTGGGGTTGGTAGGCTACTAAGAGTGTAGATAAAAAAAGATTGTTCACGAGTTGATAATGTTAGAACTGGATGATGAGTCCATGGGGGGTTATTGTGCCATTCTCTTCGCTTTTGTATATGCTTGAAGATTTCCATATTAAAAGGTTTTTTAAAAAAACATCTTCTATAGATCCTCGTTGCTTACAGATGAAGTCTGAACTCCTTGACAGAAGCAGAACACCAGCCTTTCTGCAGTCTGGCCGTCTTCCAGGGTCATCCTCACCTGCCCTCATTCCCAGCGGTCTCCCCCTTAGCAGCAGGGAGCTACGTTCAGTTCTCCGAACATACCGGGTTTTTTCATACATTTGGTAATCCCACTTGCCTACCTGGGAAACCCTTTATCATTTTTATTGTTTGGTGAACTCCTCATGGCCCAGTTCAAATGTCACTGTTCCTATAAACTTCTAATAGACTCCTTGAAGTAGAATTAACCCCTCGCTTCCAGGCAATTCCAGCACATCATGGACATGACATCCCACTGTATGCCTTCTTTCATCACAGGGTCATCCGCTCCCCTCCCTTCCTGCCTGGATTAAATTCCATCGTCCATCATCATGATCCCTGCCTTGCACATATCCGCACCTCCCTTGCTTCGCTCTCATACTTGCTTGTATAAACCACAACCCAGGGTAAGCACCACTCTGTCTGCACTATGCAGCTGAATGTTTCTGGGTGCCTGATCTCTTTCTAAACTCACTTTCCCTAATATCAATGGGTCCTAAATGCTGCCTAGCATCCTATCGCCTTGGTCTGGCTTCTCTTCCAGGTTTCAACTTGAAACAACTGTTTCTGCCTTCTTTTCCCAAACCTCTAACATCTCCTCCCCCATCATCGGTTTCATACAATCATCTTGCTCTTTATTTTACTGAAAAACAAAAAAGGTAATGGAGAGAGAATTTCTAGGATATCCAAATAGCTGATAAGTACATGAAAAGCCACTCGACATCCTTAGCAATCAGGGAAATACAAATTAAAACCGCAATCTGATGCCACCAACACCCACCAGAATGGATAAAATGACCCAGACAGATAGTAGCAAGGTAGTGGAGAAACAGAACTCTCACATATGCTAGTGGGAATTTAAATTGGTAGATCTCCCTGTAAAGCTATTCACTGAAGATAAACATAGGTACACCTGACAGTCCAGCAGTCTCACTCCTAGACACCTAGGTACATAGCCAACTGAATGTGCAGGTGTACCTCGTTTTATTGCTCTTTGCTTTACTGTGCTTCACAGACGTTGTGTTTTTTACAAACTGAAGATGTGTGGCAACCCTGCATTGAGGAGGTTTATAGGCACCAACCATTTTTCCAAGAGCATGTGCTCCCTCATGTCTCTGTGTCACATTTTGGTAATTCTCACAATATTTCAAACTTTCTCATTATTCTATCTATTATGGTGATCTATGATCAGTGATTTTTTTTTTTTTTTTGAGACAGGATCTTGCTCTGTCACCTAAGCTGGAGTGCAGTGGTGCTATCATAGCTCATTGCAACCTCCAACTCCTGGGTTCAAGTGATCCTCCTCTCTTAGCCTCCCAAGTAGCTGGGACTACAGGTGCACACCACCATGCCAGGCTAATTTTTTTTGTTGTTATGTTTTGTAGAGATGGGATCTTGCTATGTTGCCCAGGTTAGTCTCGAACTTCTGGCCTAAAGCAATATTCCCTCCTCAGCTTCCCAAAGTTCGGGATTACCGGCATGAGCCGCCATGACCAGACTGATCAGTAATCTTTGATGTTATTATTGTAATTGTTTTGGGTGCCAAGAACCGTTCCCATATAAAAGGGCAAACTTAATCCATAAATGTGTGTGTTCTGACTGTTCCACCAACCAGCCATTTCACCATCTCTACTTCCTCTCCTCAGGCCTCCCTATTCCCTGAGAAACAACAATATTGAAATTAGGCAAATTAATAACCGTACAGTGGCCTCTAAGTGTTCAAATGAAAGAGTCACACATCCTCACTTTAAATCAAAAGCTAGAAATGATTAAGCTTAGTGGGGAAGGCACGTCAAAAGCCAGACAGGCTGAAAGCTAGGCCTTCTGCACCAAACAGCCAAGTTGTAAATGTAAAGGAAAAGTTTAAAAGAAGGAAATCAAAGGCGCTATTCCAGTAAACATATGAATTAAAAGAAAATGGAACAGTCTTACAGCTGATATGGAGAAAGTTCAAGGGGTCTGGATGGAAGATCAAACCAGCCATGACATTACATTAAGCCGAAGTTCAATCCAGAGCAAGACCCTAACGCTTCAATACTGGGAAGGCTGAGAGAAGTGAGGAAGCTGCAGAAAAAAGCTTGAAGCTAGCAGAGGTTTAAGGAAAGATGAAGTCTCCAGATCGTGAAAGTGCAAGATTTTGTCCCCAAGAGATCTGAGGGGGAAAAGCAAGTGCTTATCTAGAAGCTGCAGCAAGTTATTTAGAAGATATACCTAAGATCATTGATGAAGGTGACTACACTAAACAACAGATTTTACATGTAAATGAAACAGCCTTCCTTATCCAATTCATTGTGGTGGTAAAAAAAATAAAATAAAGGAAAGAAACAGCCCTCTATTGGAAGAAGATGCTATCTAGCACTTTCGTAGCCAGAGAGGAACTTCAAAGCACTCCCCGACTCTCTCATTAGGGGCTGATGCAGCTGGTGACTAAGTTGAAGCCAATGCTCATTTACTATTTTGAAAATCCTAGGGCCCTTAAGAACTATGTTAGATCTACTCTGCTCGTGCTCTAGAAATGGAACAACAAAGCCTGGATGACAGCACATCTGTTTTGGACATGGTTCACTGAATATTTTAAGCCCCCTGTTGAGAACTACGGCTCAGGAAAAAAAAAAATTCCTTTCAAAATAGTACTGCTCATTGACAATGTACCTCGTCATCCAAGAGCTCTGATGGAGATGTACAAGGAGGTTAATGTTGTTTTCATGCCTCTGCCACAGCATCCATTCTGTGGCCCATGGATCAAGGGTAATTTCAACCTTCAAGTCTTACTATTTAAGAAATGCATCTCATAAGGGTATAGCTACCATAGATAGTGATTCCTCTGATGAATCTTGGCAAAGTAAATTGAAAACCTTCTGGAAAGGGTTCACCATTCTAGATGTCATTAAAAACATTTGTGATTTACAGAAAGTGGTCAAAATATCAACATTAACAGGAGTTTGCGGCCGGGCGCGGTGGCTCATGCCTGTAATCCTAGCACTTCGGGAGGCCGAGGCGGGTGGATCGTTTGAGCTCAGGAGTTCGAGAACAGCCTGAGCAACAGTGAGATCCCGTCTCTACTAAAATTAGGAAGAAATTAATTGGACAGCTAAAAATATACAGAAAAAATTAGCCAGGCATGGTGGCGCATGCCTGTAGTCCCA
The DNA here is from genome assembly GCA_963575035.1 of Avahi laniger. NCBI lineage: Eukaryota > Metazoa > Chordata > Mammalia > Primates > Indriidae > Avahi > Avahi laniger. The sequence goes on from CAUYSK010093166.1 coordinate 12,611, forward strand.
GCTACTCGGGAGGCTGAGGCAGGAGGATTGCTTGAGCCCAGGAATTTGAGGTTGCTGTGAGCTAGGCTGATGCCACGGCACTCTAGCCCAGGCAACGGAGTGAGACTCTGTCTCAAAAAAAAAAAAAAAAAACAACAAAAAAAAAAAAACAGGAGTTTGGGCCGGGTGTGGTGGCTCATGACTGTAATCCTAGCACTCTGGGAGGCCAAGGCAGGAGGATTGCTTGAGGCCAGGAGTTCAAGACCAGCCTGAGCAAGAGCGAGACTCTGTCTCTACAAAAAATAGAAAAAATGAGCTGAGTGTTGTGGTACATGCCTGTAATCCTAGCACCTTGGGAGGCTGAAGCCAGAGGATCACTTGAACCCTGAAGTTTGAGGTCTCAGTGAGCTGTGATGATGCCACTGCACTCTAGCTTGTGTGACAGAGGAAGACCCTATCTCAAAAGAAAAAAAAATATTTTTTTAATTAATAAATAAAAATAAATAAACAAACAATTAATATGTGTGGAATCGATGAATAAGTTATTTCATTGCCTGCCTGTCAGCACACTCAGGTTTCATAGAGTCAGGAAGCACATCTTATTCATCTCTGTAATAAATAAATGACAGACTAAATGCAAGAAGTAAGACCGGATCTTTGGGTCAATTAAGATACTTAAAGCAGGCAAGTAGGGAAGGCATTAATCATTCTTTCCATTTTTAATCAAAATACTTGACCTTCCCAAATAAATTATGTCATATGTTCCCGAACGAGGTTATCAACTGTCTTTTCTTCCTTTCTTAAAAAAAATTTCAATCAAGAGAACAAAATTACAAAGAGGTCAGTAGGTGGCGCTTGCTGGAAGGAACAAGCTGCAATGTTGTTTTTGGGACCTGTGACTGGCTCTAGTCCCTCTGGAGAAGCATTTGATGGCCCAGGTGGTGGATGGGGCCCTGGAACTTAAGTTGTGGGAAGATGCGATTCTCACCTCACTGACAAGGAAACTGAGGCTCAGAGAGATGAAGTGACCTGTCCAAGATGAGAGAACTTCTAAGAAGCAGTGGCGGGGCCAGCACCCAGACACTTGGTACATGCCAGGCAGGGGTCAGCCCTTTCCTGAGCTGTCCCATCGATCCCTCACGCCAGCCTGGGAGACTCGGCCCTAAGGTCCTCACTTTACCAGCCAGGAAACGGAAAGGGAGGCTGAGCGGAGGAAAACGTACCCCACAAGCAGGCTGGGGCCTGCCGGCTCTGCTCCTTGGGAGCACTTCCTGCTTCCTCCCTGCACTCAGATCACGCTGCCGACTGAAAGTGAAGCGGGACAAAGAGAAGCAAGTGGCTTTAACTGGACAGCTGTGAAGAGTGCTGGGGACAAGGCAGGGCCATTGAGTCAGGTATGCCAGGTATATTAGCCAGGTATCAGGGGTCTAGCTCGGAGAGAAAGAATATAACCTCTGTGTCTCGTTTTCTTCCTGTTCGAGCGAGGGATGACAATTGCCTGCCTCCTGCTCAGTTCAAAGGGTTTACGGTAAGTCCCCTAGCACAGGGCCTGGCTCATGGCAAGCGTCGCTTCCCCTCTCCTTCGCTCAAACAGGGGTTGAGGGGGACCCTGGCCATGTCTGCCCAAAACCAAAGAGAAGCATTCTGTCTCCTGCGGTCCAGGCCAGGAAGGAAGGAGAAAGGCCCACAAAGCATGGACTTGGAGAGGATGATTTAGGGGCCAGCAGTGTTCTCAGTGTCACTTGGCATGCCACCATTAGTCAGCTTCCACCAAGTGCCAGAGCCCTATAAATAACTGCAGGGGTGACACTGCAGAGGCTCATGTCTTGGAAACCTCTCTGCAAAGGCCACTGGCTCGCCCAGGAAAGTGTATTTGCATTCTAGGCAGGAATAGAAGTTATGCTATTGAAAATAAAGATTTTAGGTATTTGTAACATATCTATCCTATAAATAAAATTTATATCCACCTTCAATAAAAATTACAATAAACAGAGTGTGCAACAAAAAAAAAAAATAGTTCTTAAAACAACGCTCACCAGTAGTCCACAAATTAAAAATAAGGAGGAAATTCAAACCTCGAGAGGTAATACAAACATAGTTGCTCAATTCATTTATAAGATTTTTCCTTGCCAGAGAAAGGTTAAAGAAACAGAAATGACTCACAGGGAGGGAAAAAAAATCAATGGATGTGTTGGTTTAATTGTATGATTTCTAAAATACACTACACAAATAAGGGAGAAATTTGATCCTTCGGATATGAAGACCTTATATTATTAAATAAAGAGCATTTCCTTTCACCTGAATATATTTCTCAAGAAAATTTCAATGCTCGAAAAATTTCAGCAACTTGTTCCCCCAAAAATGACTAGTTCACATTTTAATCTTTTTCATTTATTTATATGAAAAATTATAATTTATTTCACATGAAAGCTCTTAGAATAAGTTAAATATGAGGCCAAAGACCTGGGTTCTTTTCTCAGAATACATGCACTCAGGGAAGCTTTTCTGCCTCCTTCCCACGGTGGCAGTGCACCCCTTCTATCTCCCTCAGAGAAGGGCTGAGGACAGTCACGTCGGCCAGTCGGGGGAAGGTCCATGATCGCTACTGGTGGCAGCAGACCTTACAGGGCACAGCCACTGCGTATATGACTATTCATGCATCGTCTCCGCGGTGGGGCTGGGAGCAAGGTGAAGAGAACTCAATATCGCAGTGCAGGCAAGTTGGTGGTGGCAATGCCCATTAGCAAAGGAGCACAGCCTTACAAAAAAGAATCATGAACTTACAAATATAAACGTCACTGGGTCAGAGTTACAGGGGTTGCACTGAGAAAGTTGCTCATGAAAGAAAACTTGATTAACTGAATCCCAATTAGAAATGAAGAAACGCGTTAATGACTTTATGACATGTTAACGGAAACAGCATTCAAGTCACACAAATCAGCCTGCATATCATTACTTTTCCAGAGCACACTGTATGCAGATCAGCTGTACTATATTCAAAGGCTGCTGCCTATATCTTCATAGTATCCCATGTCCGTCACAGAACAGCAGGATCAATAGCCAACAGCTATCTCTAGAGCTTCAGAAAGGAAACTGTTTCACCGGGTAACATTTGGGAGGTGGGGAATGTATGTATGTGCATGTGTGTATGTATGTACATAAACACACATGCCATACGTATGTACATTTATTTATGCACACTATTGTCTCCCCACAAGGAAATGTATAATCTGCAGACTCACAAATAATGACCCTTCCATTCACATACTAAAATAGGAGAATTTTGACTCAAGAGGCCTAAACATGGAATAAACAGACATCCTGGCTTAGCTAGACAGTCCTAGCTCATTTTTGTTTCTCAGCATGATCATTAATAGTGCAGCCCTTCCCCCTACTAAAATATGTGCCACTTTGGGCAATAAATTACATACGACCTTACCTAAATGGCCATCATCTGTTATGGAACGCTAGTGAAGTTTTGGCTGTGAAGCTGACAACATAGGTGCCACCATTTTCCCAGAAAGATACGGGTGGTCAAACTGGCTAAATCACCCGCCTCTTCCCTTACAGAAGTCAGGAACCTCATAAACAAGAGGAGGAGGGCTTTTGGTAAGGAAGAACCAGCCCTGTTCTCCCACATGCGTTTAATTTGCTATTCATGCAGGTTGCCCAGACCGCTTCAGAATAATGAGGCCTCTCTTGCCACCCACTAGAGATCTTAAATGTCACCAAGAGTTGTGAGAAAAAAATATCACATATTTTATCTGTTTATATTATTTCTGGTGTATTAGGTAAAAAGTAGAGGTAGGACTTTGAATCAGGAGCTATTTATTTTTTAGTTAACAGAACAAAAGGGAAGCCTCCCTTTCCATCAAAATCCCCCTCCGCACTGCCAAGCCTAGAATTATTACAAACAGGCTCTCTACAGAGCAGAAAATTGCCACTAGGCATTCATCTGAAACCCAGGGTCCTCTGCCACACATCCCTGCCTTACTGGTCCAAATAACAGCGGCTCCGTTCTCTGTGAGAACAGCAGTGCAGGAACTCCTGGGGCTGGGGTGTGAGCACAGTCGCCATCGCCCGCAGCAGCAGATCTACTTACACTCCAATAGCAGCCCCCCCATCCTAGGGGATGTCATGGATTCCAAAGCCCTGGTCTCCCAGCCCACGGTGTCCCAGGAAGTTCTGGGCATGTTTGCACAGTCTCTTGCCCCACAAGTAGCAATTCTCTCACAGTGTGTCTCAGAGTTCAGTCCCGTAGATGGCCTTATAACGTAAGTACTCTTCTAAGCACTGAAGAACATTATCATCTACCTTTGGGTCAAACTTGTTGGCCAACAGGTGATGGTTTTGAAGCATCCAATGCAAGTCCCCAGCTCCATAAATACAGATAGCCCGCTGGTGGATTCCAGAGCAAGGTGCATATGGTGCCCCCTTACTGACATCTCCCTCATACACCTGCCACTTAACTAGCCTGGCAATGGAAATCATGTCTGAGATGTCATACTTGGCATGGTAGGGAACAGAGCCAGGCATCCATCGTGCACGCTGAAGGGTGGCCCAGAGGTGTTCATCGGGGCTATAGGTGTCTTTTACCCATTCAATCAGTTGTTGGGATTTGGGGTTCTTTAAGACATGTTGGACAAAGTCTCGGGAAGCCACCATATAGGCATTCCCCGTGAACATGGTTAAATTATTAGGGGGAGGGTTCTTCTTCTTGCTGGTTATGTACAATGTGTCTTTCACCTCATAGTGATATTTCCAGCGCAGTCTTTTGTACTCAGTAGGGATCTCTGATTCCATACTGTTCCTCCCATTCAACATCTTGAGGGCCTGGACCATTTCAGCATTGGTCTTTATAGGAAAGTCTGTCCCACATGTATTCAGGAAGTATTTCCATGGCACTGAGCTCTGGAGCAAGTCCTCCATGCAGTTCAGGTCAGCCTGCACCCGGGACCAGGAGGCATAAACCACTGGAACCAGTTTACTGGCAATGAAGACATTTGGGAAGCATGAAGTAATCGCCCTGACTGCCTCTTTGAAAGTGTCTGGGGACTTCTCATCCACATGGACGCAGTATATGTTCTGAGGGGCATACACAGCTCGCAGCAGCCTTTCAAAGTTTTCAATCTTCTCATGAACCACCATAGAGTATGCAATAGGGAAGTCCAACTCTTCTTTGCTCAGTGGGAACTGTATGAACTTCCTTTTGACCTTAAAGCGCTCACAGTCTCCGGCCACCCGGAGGTAGTCTGCATCTGTGAAAGGTTCCCGCTTCTTCTTGACCTCCAGGTTACTCAGAAGAGCCTGAAGCACTGCTTCCTGGTCCCCTCGGGTGATCCCGGAACAGTTGATATATCTCCTCGCTGGCAGTTTCAGGGACTTGTACAAGATATCCCTACAGCGCTGGCTTTGAAATTCCCTGGACTCCAGGTCCAGGTGGTCAGAGTCACATTTTAATCTGAGAGAAAGTTTCAGAGCAACAATGGCCAGCAGCATATAGCAGCCCAGGGCCCACAGGTAATGCTGCCGGCAGAGTCTCCTCCACTGAACCATCATCACAGAACAGGAGGCCGGTAGAGATTGGGCCCAGGGAAGGAGGAGCACAGAATCCTTGAACAGAACAAAATGCCTCTGATTACCAACTAATCGTTCCCAGGAACATCAAGTTCAACTCCAAACTGATGGCAAAAATATATTTCTCCTCTGGACAAATATCCTCAGTAAAGATGTGCCTAGGAGTCTCTTCCACCTGGCTTGCTGAGAGCAATCTATACCCTGACCCAACAAACTAGCTGACCACACTGGCATCAGGATCTGGCCCCACCTCCACATCAGGGGGGAAAAAGAAAGAACTGGCCTGGCTGTGGTGGCTCACGCCTGTAATCCCAGCACTCTGGGAAGCCAAGGTGGGAGGATCAGCCTGAGCAAGAGTGAGACTCCATCTCTACTAAAAATAGAAAAATTAGCCAGGCATGGTGGCTCATGCCTGTAGTCTCAGCTACTCAGGAGAATGAGGCAGGAGGATCACTTGAGCCCAGGAGTTGGAGGCTGCAGTGAGCTATGACGATGCCACTGTACACTAGCTGGGGCAACAGAGTGAGACTCTGTGTCAAAAAAAAAAAAAAGAAAAGAAACAAAGAAAAAGAAAAAAGGAAGAACTGAGCACCTGCTGGCGTACAGGTGTAATTAGTAAGAGGAAGTTCCCACTCTTCATTCCTCATTTTTCCTCTCATCCCTTACCATCCTAGATTACCTCTTTATCTGAGGTCTAGAATTTCTGGTAGATCTAGAGAGAAAACCCATGAAAATCAGACTCTCAGCATCAGTTCTAGAAATCTAAATGTTCTTTTAAAAACAAAACTACATTTCTTGCTCCTATTTGGCAATTTATATAGTATTAGGATGCTTTTCACCACATATAATTCATTGGTCAGGTGTGGTATCTAGCAATATTCTTAAAGAAATGCAATTTGAAATTATCCAAAAAAGCACTGTAATCATTCAGATAGTCCATCCAAATTTAAAATATATCTACATACATGGACACACATAGCAGTGCATATACAATATTTAATGAGTGTCTTTTATGGGTCAGAAATATTTCTTTACATTGTCCCCTTTAATCTTCACAACCAACCTGAAACGCATTATTATTAGGCATCCTTTGTGGATAGGAAAGCAGAAGCTAAAAAACTTGCCAAATAACACACATTAGAAGCAAACCCAGGACTCCTCTCCACTCCCCTTTCCCCCCAGTGTTTTCGTCTGCAAGCCTCATGCTTGTTCCACCAAACCTGCCTTTTAAATACAATGCAGGGTACTGAGTACCACAAAAGTAAACCAGATATCATGGAAAATAATCCCAAAAAGGAGAAAAAATGTGACATGTCCTTCAAGCAGTGATTATTTTCCCTTGTTGCATTTCTTTCTAAGCATAAGATTACATCCTCATTAGTAAAAACTTTTATGAAAACCCAAGAGGAAAAAAAAATGAAAAATTAAGAAAATTCTCACCTTTAATAGCTCCTTTCATGCTTAGCAAAGATCTCTTGCCAGGGTGTGATTCTGTTTCCAAGAGAAGACAGGTTGAATTCCATGACAGCAAATGTGACCAACCACATCCCTTAGTCTTCTAACCTTCCAAAATATATTTTCTGATATTCGCAAGCTGTCCAAGAAACTGTCTCAGGTTCCTCTTTAATTTCTGCAAGGTAGAGAGCAGCAGGTGGCTCTATCAGTCATCACCTTTTGACTTTGTATTCTCAGATAAGAAAGCAAGCTCAGATAAACCATTCAGGGGCATAGTCTCAAGCACAAGTCATTCAGGGAGATGAGTAACGTAGGAAAAAATGCTCCCAATATCTGAGAAGGCAAGCAGGTATTTCAACTAGAACAGCCTAGTTTGTACCTGAGCTCTCCTGCCACGAAACTATTTCATGAAAAAAAAAACCTGTCAATGTTCACACAAGGACTTAAAAGCCTTTTTTCCTCCCTCAACAAGGAACAATAGAAACACGCAGGTATGCCCCTGCCCTCTTCTATTTGGGAATCCAAGTGTCACTCCTCACATTCACTGAACATTACAAGAAAGAAACACTAAAAATATCCTTCAAGGACTTTTTCGTTCTTTTGTTTTTTTTTGAAAAAAAAATCAGTGAAAACCAGAGTTTATTCTTCAAAGGCAACTGCTCAAAAAAAAAAAAAAAAAACATTTGCCTGTATTTAAGTCTTTAATAAACTGTTTTGTTTTGTTGTATTTAAGTCTTTAATAAACTGATTAGGTTATAGAATTACCCACAGGGTTCCAAACAGTAGATCTCCCTCTCTAATGTCTGTGAGTCTAGGCTCGTTGGCAGTCTAAAGAATGGATTATACTGTGGGCTGTTGGACTTCAGTGAGAGCCCCACGGGGTGGTTTTGGCAAATCAGTGTGGAAAACGCATTTTTCAAAGCTGCTGACATTATTTTAGCCTCTCTCTTCCCTACTCCCAACAACCCCTTCAAAAACGCAGCATTCTTGCCCAAATATCTGATCAGGATAAATTTAATATAAAGAACTTAACTAGCTATAAAGTTAAGTAAATAATGGAATGGGAGGGGTGCTAAATTATAGGGCAGCAGCACTGTAAGTAGCTACCATTCCTAGACTTAAGGAATAAAGGGAGGAAATGAAAGTTATTAAATTTAAAATTGGGGTAGAGGCCCCGCTCCACTAATGCTGGGGTTTCTGCACTCAAAGGAAGGTTCTCACGCTGAGATCTAGACCTCTCAAGAGGCAGCTGATAGCTCTGTACGTAGTTACTGTAAACTGGATTTAGTGCAGCTACACAGAGGAACGGCCACTGAATGGTAAACAGGCGTCGAAGTGGCGATGCTCCCAGAAACAGGAAGTACATGGGAAGCAAACAGGAAGTCCCTCCTCCAGCCTGGCGGGCTCCCTCCAGCGCCCCCTACTGGCAGAGTCTATAGGGAGCCACTGTCAAAGCAGAAACGTGGTCTGCAGGAGTCCCACCGCAAGCATCACAGAGTCCAGAAGGTTGGGCTTCATCTGAAGTCAATAATTTCGTAATGGAGGTCAGAGTTGCCTTCTTTGTACGTGAATTGTTTACACACACAAACACACGGACACACCCAATACTCTCAGTGTAGGGAATTTAGGCCTTTCCTGGTCCTCTCCGCCCATTTCTGACTGTGGATGAAGACGCAGGCAAAGGCAAAGGAGACACAGAGGGCCCTCTGTGCCTCTGCTTTGATGGGCCCCGTTCCACTCGCTCTGTTTTCTGCCAGCTTCCAATATACGGATTCTCAGTGAATCTCCATTGTTGAGCTGTCAAACCCCTGGGACAGGAATGATTAAAGGATAAACACTTGCTCCAATATCCAGTTCTAGAAAAATCTCTCCAGTTTCTTTATATCTGATTTTTCTTTGATGACCTCCTCCAGTCCCACCTTCTTTCCCGTAAAAACTGCACTGGAGTCTCCCAATAAAGAGAAACCATTTTGAATATTTGATTTTCAAGGTAACCGAAACAGATATCTATTCTTATTATTATTAAATATATTTTAATATAACATTAACAAATCGTGGCTATATTTTGTTGAGATAATCTATGTTTTAGTAACACCAAGTGCATCGTGCTTAAAGGCAAGTGTGGGCTTTGGCAGGACAAAGCTAGGCCTAAATGCTGGCTCTGCCACGTTCTAGCTGTGTGACTAATCAATCTGTATTTCAGTGACTTCCTTCACGTAGGGGCTAATGCTAATACCTGTTCCATAGGATTATTGTGAAGATTAAAGAACATTACACCTGTGAAGGACATGGCATAGGCAGCCTGTCATTTGTGGCCCCTTGATGAAGGCTATTATTAAGTAGACTCCAGTGTCAGCCCACAAAAACCTATTTTACTGACAGAATAACTCAAGGAGTGTTTTTACAAATAGCATTCCTAAGGCCAGGCATGGTAGCTCATGACTGTAATCCTCGCACTTTGAGAGGCCAAGGTGGCAGGATCACTTGAGGCCAGGAGTTGGAGACCAGCCTGTGCAAGAGCGAGACCCTGTCTCTACAAAAAATAGAAAAATTAGCTGGGCATGGTGGCATGCACGTGTAGTCCCAGCTACTCAGGAGGCTGAGGCAGGAAGATCATTTGAGCCCAGGAGTTGGAGGCTGCAGTGAGCTATGATGATGCTACTGCACTCTAGCCCAGGCAACAGAGCGAGATCCTGTAAAAAGAAAAAAGCATTTCTGAACTCCAGACCAAGTGTAAGTGTTGATGCTTATGATGCGGTTAGGGAAAGGATTCAGAATTGTCCTTCTCTGTGCTCTGGGAAGAGACCCACTTGTAAGTTGTCACTGTCAGTACCCCAGAGAGAACAAGACCAGGGATGAGCTGCTGCTGACTTCAGGGATGTGCAGGAGAGGGAACAAAATGTCTGGAGAAGGGCACAGGAAGATCACGGACTAGGTGAGCTACAGAGAGATCAGGTATTTGGAAAGATGGTCATCAGATTCCACACCTTAATTACATGCTGGCCCTATAGAGGAGATGGGACACTGGCAAGAGGGAGGAAGGACCCAGTCCCAGAATGCCTGAGATCCCAGACACATTCCAAGGCAGAAACTCAGACCTGGGGTATGAGGCTCTTCATTAAAGTTCACTTTTACCGCTACTGAGGACCAAAGGCAAAGCTAGATGAGCCTGGAGTCAAATTTATATAAGAGCCCAGGAGTACATGAAGATATTTAAATATCCCAAGCACTGAAAAGATGATGGCCTTCACTTCTCTCAAGTATCCAAAATAAAAGCAACATAGTAAGTACAGGAAAGTCCAACACAGTCCTGAGTTTTCCCACAATGATTATTACTATGATTCTGTTTTAAATATTAATAGCAAACTCTTCCCACCCAGACTCCTAAATTCTTTCCTCCTCATCATGAGTTTAGCCTGCTCAGTGAAAAGGCTGAGCTTTGCCTTCATCCCCTGAGCTTTTGAATTATAAATCCTCCTATGTTTGTGAGATGATTTAGGAGTTCCAGTCATGGGGGACAGAGAAACTAAGCCAAGGTCATAAAGGCAGATCTGAAATAAACCAGTGGGATTTGGTGTTAACCTTGACAGAGGTTCCAGGGATCTTACAGTCCCATCACCAGGGTCAGAGGAGGGCCCAGGCAGATCCATTCATTTTAAGCTGAATTTGCAAATTGGCTAATCCACCCTTTTGCTTATTTTGTTATGGTGGAATTTACCTCTGCCAGGTGTCAGCTTTTTCCTCTCATTGACAGCAAGCTTCTCAAGGTCATGTTCTTCATCTGTTTCCCCTCAGCACCTACAGTGATAGGTATTATCAGAATTCCAAGGCTTTCCAGAACAAAAAATGTTGCAGGTAAGGCAGGTTATATGTAGCAAGGGCAGTTATAGTAATTTATAGAGGAGAAAAGACCATGACTCAGAGAGGTAGTAAAAGAGATAGATAAACAGGAAAGCCAAGTTAATGTGTTACTGGCTAGGCTGGAGCCGGAATCTGAAAGATACTGAAGGTACTGAGGAAGACGGGGAAGGAGGAAATGGCATGTGTTAAGCTTTAATCTTAGTGCATGTTTCAGGGAAGTGGGCACTTGGTAAAGTTGGGGATATGATTTCTGGCCTCCGAGAAAGGGTTCAAAGATTCAGTGTGATCAACTTTGTTGACAATCATGGTTGTAAAATGAAGCTCACGCTCAGGCACAATTTCCTGAAAGATGGGCTGCACCCTCCTTAGAGCTCTACCCCTTCTACATACCCAAAGTTCTTCCTTCTCCTGGGAAGCCCTCCTGTACACAGTCCACGTGGCCTGGTGTAAAACATAAAAGAGATTCAAGATAAAAAAGAAAAACTCCCACAGAACTCAGTAAGTATTTACTCACTGAATGCAGAGAAAATTTTGAAAGTAGGAAAGAAGCAATTTTCTCAGGTGAAATAATCAATGTGCTTCTCCTTTCTACTCATGTTCCCAAGGCCGTTCATTTGCCAAATTGTAGGAGGAAGCCTCATTTCCCTACTGCCCACCTTTGGGTGGTGCTCCTTGTCCTGCCAAGGCCAGCTGCCTGCTCACAGCTGTCCCTGCTGCCACTCAGCACCACAGACCAAAAGGGCAGCCACGGCCATGCCTTTTCTACACCCTACCCCATGAACTCACCAAAAGAGACTTGTTATCATGATGTCATAAGCTCCTTGGGGCCGGGGCCATGTCTGATTCAGCTTTACTTTTCCCACAGAAGCTAACACAAGACCCTGCTGACGGTACACACACCGTGAATATTTCTGTAACAGAGGGAACAGCCTGAAAAAGGGTAAAATGTTTTACAAGCTGTCTCTTTAAAACCTCCCCTACTCTTTCTGGGAATTAAAATCTGCCTTCCTGCCCAAGGCCAGTGGTTGGAAGGGCAGGGGAGTGTTCTTTGTTTTTATGGAGCACACAAGATAGCGCAACAGACACAGAAATCATGAGATTGTCTCGATCAGAACCATAAACTGTAGTTAAAACAACAATACCCTGAAGCTGAAAACCCTCCCTTTAAAACCTCTGAATTTTTGCTTATAGATAGGAAAATGGTACTTCAATATTCGAGTCTGCCATTCTCCTCATTTGCCCACAAATTAATAAACCTCCCTTTCCTTCTCCTCAAACCACTTGTCCTCATTCTTTGGATGTGGTCTCAGGGACAAGTGCTGAACTTCTGGTAACATTTCCTGAATGAGCAGCTACCTTGTTGTCCCTGGGAGCATCCTGTAGGTACAGAAGTCTCCCTTGTCCACGGGAAATATGTTCCAAAATGCTCAGTGGATACCTGAAGCCACAGATAGTACCCTACATACACTATGTTTTTTCCTGTATATACATACCTATGATGAAGTTTAATTTACAAATTAGGAACAGTAAGAGATTAACAACAATAATAAAATAGAACAATTGTAACAATATAACATAAGAAAAGTTATGTGAATGTGGTCTCTCTCAAAATACTGAAATATTTTCAAACCACAGTTGACTGAGGAGAGCAGGAGAAGCTGCCATAAATCTGTCTCTCTCTGACTTAATGGAGATCACAGGCTTTTTAAGGATGGGTCATGTGCCTTGGGACAGGTCACTGGGGATAGTGAGTCCTGGCCAGGAAGTTGGCCCTGGAACCTTCAGCATCTCAACTCCTTTGTCAACCATTTCTGGGAAACAACTCAAAATGTCAGTAGTTAGTTAAGGGAGAGGATTATAAAAAACATATAGGGGTCATTGAAATTTGTCCATGGAGCAGGTTACATGATTGCTCACCTCTCCTCCCCCCTTGGGGTTCAGAAGCTTACATACCATCCTGGTAAAACAGGTTATAGAAGAGGAAGAAGAATTAATTCTCTTGAGGGGAAATAAAGTATTACTAGAGAGAATGAATGGATTAACTTATAAATAGTTCTCTTTGACAGTGAAAGGGTCTGCCCAGGTGTGGCCTGATCAGGTGTGGTCTTAGAGTGAGGGGAAGAAAAAACAATTGTTTTCCTTGGTGGGCCTGGATCTTAGGCAGATAAAAGAACTTCACCTTCCTTGAAAGACTTAGTGTGGGAAGAAGGTCAGAGAGACCTTGAAGCTTCTTCAAAGCACCATATCGGTTTCTGAGCCCCAACAATGCTACAAAGCTGAAGCTAATGGAAATCCAAGCAGCATTAAAGGGATTAATTTTGCTCAGGAAGCATTCTCAGAAGTAACCTGAAATGGAATTTGGAGGCATGCTACCAACGTACTCGATTAAGATACTTCCTACTGTGTCCTTGGGAAGCAACTTCTAAACAGAACCAATAACCAATGGGATGTAAGATGGGGCCATGTTCATTCATTCACTCACTCTATTTAACAATTGTTTATTGAGAAAGCTGCTAAATTGTAAGTTCTAGAGATATGAAGTTGATAAAGATGGTCCCTTCTCTCAAGGACCGCACACCCTTGTGTGGGAGAACTATTTGAAAATAGATTATTGTGTATGGAACAAGTGTATCCTAGAAAATAAATAAATAAAATTTTTGAAAAAGAAAATATATTATTTAGATGCCATGGATAAGTGAAAAGAGATATGCAGGGGATATAATGGAAGCCCAGAGGTTGAAACTAAAAAGGGAGGGTTAAAAATACAAGCAGAAACAAATGAGAGTAGGTCTTTGTGAAGTCTGGAAAAAGAAAAGTAGAACGTGTCTGGGTGCCTCCTGCATTGTCTAGGGAAGTCTTAGCTAATGGCGCAAGAGATTAAGGAACATATCCCCTTAGGGCAGCCATTTGGAAAAGAGGGTTAGATCCCTACCCCACACTAGACACGTAAATAAATTTCAGATTTAAATTTAAAAAAAAAAATAGTTCTAAAACTTCCAGAAAATGTATAAAATATTTTTATGATACCTAAGTCAGGAAGGGTTTTTTAGTATTAGACCAAGATCAGAAGCTTACAAACCAAAAAGAGACAGATTTGACTGTATAGAAACCTAAGTCATTCATAAATGTCCAACTCTATATGAAGCTATTTCCTAACGCAGGGAAGTTTAGAATCAGAGGTTTGAGAAAGGCACACGTTTCAGGGGAATAAATAGAGGCTAGTCTGAGGCCGGTGAGGTATGGAACAGGGACTCTAATTACCATTCTCTCTACCACTACCTCCTCCACTCCACACCACCAGGCTATCTTTTGTTTCTCATCTAAACACACACTTCGGGAAAAAGTCTGGAAAAGTATGATACACCAAAACAATAACCGCAGTATTCTAGGTCATGTGATTACTGCTGGTTTTCATTTTCTCCTTTTTGTTTTACCAGTTTTGTAGTTTATCTAGAATGCACATCCTTAACAGAAAAAAACCCCAAATTCTGCACAATAATTTAAAGAGGTTTATTCTGAGCCTAATGTGTGTGAGGGGTCTGAAGCACGTGGTCTCAAGAGGCCCTGAGAAAATGTGGCCAGGGTAGCTGGGTTACGGTGTGGTTTTATACATTCATGGAGACAGGAATTACACATAAGACCCTAAGTCAACACATGAAGGGCATACATTGGTTTGGCCCAAAAAGGCAGGACTCAAAGTGGGGAGGAGCTTACAAGTTACACATGGATTTAAAGATTCTTTTATTTGTAATTGGCTAAAGAAATGAAGTTTTGTCTAAAGGCTCAGAATGTTTTAACTTAAGATAAAGTCTCCATTGTCTCCATTAATCAGAGGCAAGCCACCAGACCTTTACTAAAACTCAAGTGATGTATTAAGTAAATTGATGGCTTGCAGGTGTGGTTTAAGCTTTGCCTTGTATAGCCTGAGGCCTGTTAATGATTTAGCATCTTATTAGTAGAAAGGATACCTCCAAGAAGGGAGGGGGCATGAGGAGGCGTGTCTGACCTCCCTCCTCATGGCCAGCAACCCAGCTTTAGGGTATTTCTGGGGTTCTCTTGGCTAAGACTGTGTCCATTCAGTCAGCTGGGGGCTTAAGATTTTATTTTAGGCTGGGCACAGTGGCTCACACATGTAATCCTAGCACTCTGGGAGGCCGAAGTAGGAAGATCACTTGAACTCAGGAATTCAAGACTAGCCTGAGCAAGAGCAAGACCGCCGTCTCTACTAAAAATAGACAAAATTAGCCAGGTGTGGTGAGCACACTGGTAGTCCCAACTACTCCGGAGGCTGAGATAGGAGGATCGCTTGACCCAGGAGTTTGAGGTTGCTGTGAGCTAGGCTGACACCAGGGCACTGTAGTCCAGGCGACAGAGCAAGACTCCATCTCAAAAAAAAGAAAGATTTTATTTTAGTTCACAATATGCATTATTTTTTAAAAGTTATTTTAAAAGCATCTTAGGAAATACAAAACAATGTTCTCTTGAATTACAAAAGTCAACTTTTTTTTTTTTTAAGAAACAAGGTCTCACTCTGTCACCCAGCCTGGAGGACAGTGATGTGATCATAGCTCACTGCATCCACAAACTCCTGGGCTCAAGTGATCCTCCTGCCTCAGCCTCCTTAGTAGCTAGGACTACAGGATGTGCCACCATGCCTGGCTAATTTTTAAATTTTTTGTAGAGATAGGGTCTCCCTATTGCCCAGGCTGCTCCAGAACTTCTGAGCTCAAGCAATCATCCCATCTGGGCCTCCCAAAGTGCTGGCGTTACAGGCATGAGCCACTGCGTCCAGCCAATCATGTTTTTCTTTTTTTTTTTAAATTTTCTGCTTCACCAGCCTGTGCAAAACAGATCTAGTTTTTATTTTATTGGGAAAGAAGGATCATGTGTGTGTATGAGTATATTTTTGTCTAACTGGATACTTTTTTTTCTTCTTTTTGTTTTCTTTTTTAATTTTCTTTTATTTTTTTCCCTGCCTCCCTCCCTCGATAACTGGATACCAGTAGAAACATCTTTTTATGAATGTGAAATTGAACTTTTTATAATGATAACAACTTAATTTAAACAAGAGGCTGGGCAGGTGGTTCATGCCTGTAATCGCAACAGTTTGGGAGGCCAAGGTTGGAGGCTTGCCTGAGCCAGGAGTTCAAGACCAGCCTTGGCAACATAATGAGACCTCATCTCTACAAAAAAATAAAATAAATAATCAAGAATATTCAAACATTTGCATCACCTAACCCTTACAAAATGCCACTATGCTTGCTCATATTATCTTATTAAAAGGATATTCTCTTTTTGAAAGGAAATGACCACCAAGCCAACTATTAATGAAGATATAAAAATGCATTAAATGAAATAAAATGTAATACGTTTTAGTTCTATTTTCTTGATCTTAAACAAGAAAACAAGTAAAAAAAAAAAAAACTACCGGCTCTCCATGCCATACTTTTTGGTAGTGTTGGGGCACAGGAAATGATTCCCCAATGCACTTTGGCATGTTGAGTGCTTTGAAAATTGAAAGGTCCCAGAAATTAGTGTCAGAACCAAGGTCTCTCTCTGACCTTCCCACCACTGCCTATCCCACCAAACACTGGGAGGGACTCCTTCTGGAAGATCCTTATCTAAGGAATATTCTTTCCAAGAGAAATGCAATTGTCTCAAGACCTCCTCCCTAGGGTCTCCTCAGATAACCAAGAAAGGTCACCACTGGAGAAGACAAGAGAGGAAGTTGTCACCACACCCAGACACACTTCTCATACATTCTTCTGAGAGATTACCTGGGGTCTTTATCTGCATAATGAGGCACCTGTGTTCCTGTGCAGGTCCACACCCCCTTTCCCCTAACTTGTTCCATCCTGGTTCCAAAGAGAATCATTTACAAAATAACATCTGCCTCCCAGGTCCGTAAATCTCTCCCCTGTGAAGAGAATATTTAAGCCTCAGCCATCTGACCCCTCTTTGAGTCTCATACATTGTGTATGGCTCCCTTGTCTATATGCACATTAAATTTTATATGCCTTTTTCACCTATTAATCTGCCTTTTGTCAGTTCATTTTCCATGAACCCTTAAAGGGCAGAGGGAAGTCTTTCATTTGGCCCCTACAGTAGCAAATGAGGAAAGTATTTCTAGAGCCTTCCTATGCTGCTCCAGCCTGTAATGTCGTATCGACTGTATACTCTGGACCCCTGGAGTAGTTCATGTGTATGGTTATGGTCATTGTCATCCTGCAGGCATGAATCGCTGAGACCTTGTGCTGGGCCTAGGCAGAGAGTCTGCACCTGTTCCCAAAATTTCGGTACTTGTCCCTGAAGCCAAATCACTGAGAATGAAGAATGACTACAAGCGGTTTGAAGAAAAGGAAAGACAACTTTATTAAGTTGTCAGCAAATGAGGGGGGCCGTGGACTAGCGTCTCAAAGACTATCATCTTAGGCCGGGCGCGGTGGCTCACACCTGTAATCCTAGCACTCTGGGAGGCCGAGGCGGGCGGATTGCTTGAGCTCCCGAGTTCAAGACCAGCCTGAGCAAGAGCGAGACCCCATCTCTACTAAAAATAGAAAGAAATTAATCAGACAACTAAAAATATATAGAAAAAATTAGCCGGGCACGGTGGTGCATGCCTGTAGTCCCAGCTACTCAGGAGGCTGAGGCAGGAGGATCTCTTGAGCCCAGGAAGCTGAGATTGCTGTGAGCAAGGCTGATGCCACGGCACTCTAGCCCAGGCAAGAAAGTGAGACTCTGTCTCAAAAAAAAGACTGTCATCTTGCCTTTAAGCAGAAATATAAGGCTTTTTAAAGGGGGCGGTTTCAGCAGTTGGACTTAGATTTATGTGACCAGTGTCACATGTTGTAGCTTCAGGCTATTGTTGAATTATATTAGGTGGTTTCTCTTGACCTTATCTCTGATGACCTTTGTCCAGACAATTTTTTTTTTTTGAGACAGATTATGGCTCTGTCACCTCAGCTAGAGTGCAGTTGTGTCATCATAGCTCACAGCAACCTCACACTCCCAAGCTCAAGTGATCCTCCTGTCTCAGCCTCCGGAGTAGCTGGGACTACAGGCATGTGCAACCACGCCTGGCTAATTTTTCTTCTCTTTTTTTTTTTAGGTATAAATTTTTTTAATTGTTTTTCATTTCAGCAGGGGTACAGGGGTACAAATGTTTAGGTTACATATATTGCCTTTGCCCCACCCGAGTCAGAGCTTCAAATTTTTCTATTTTTAGTAAAGACGGGGTCTCACTCAGGCTGGCCTTGAACTCCTGAGCTCAAGCAGTCATCCAGTCTCGGCCTCCCAGAGTGTCAGCATCACAAGCATGAGCCGCCGCAGTTTTTTTGAGCCATCTCCTGTGGTTTAAGGTACTAGAAAACCAAC
>CAUYSK010093179.1:0-100606 GCA_963575035.1 Avahi laniger
AACCTCACACTCCTGGGCTCAAGCAATCCTTCTGCCTCAGCCTCCCAAGTAGCTGGGACTACAGGCATGCGCCACCATGCCTGGCTAATTTTTTCTATATATTTTTAGTTGTTCGATTAATTCCTTTGTATTTTTAATAGAGACGGGGTCTCTATTAAAGAGAGACGGGGTCAGGCTGGTTTCGAACTCCTGAGCTCAAGCAGTCCTCCCGCCTTGGCCTCCTGAGTAGCTGGGCCTACAGGCACGCGCCACCATGCCCGGCTAATTTTTTCTAGTTCTAGTTGTTTGGCTAATTTCTTTCTAGTTTTAGTAGAGACAGGGGTCTCGCTCTTGCTCAGGCTGGTCTCGAACTCCTGAGCTCAAATGATCCGCCCGCCTCGGCCTCCCAGAGTGCTAGGATTACAGGCGTGAGCCACCGCGCCTGGCCTTATCTAAATGTTTCTGGAAGGAAGGCTGGAGAAGGAGCGCAGGCTGCAGCGGTGAAGCCACTTAAGTTTAATGGGCAGACGCTGCCTGGCTGAAGCTCTGCGGAGTGACTACACTTCCTGGACGGTGAGCTCAGTCAGGCCTCCCCACCTTCCTTGGATCCGGTGCTGCTCCAGAGTCTTCACCTCTGGAACATGTGGCACAATCATGCTGCGCTTTGGTTGCTGTAGCTCCCCTGGGGCCTAAGAGAGCTTTGTTGTGTCCGTCATCATATCCTTAGGGCTTAGCCAAGGTGCCCCGTTTATTTTATTATTTTATTTTTTGAGACAGGGTCTTGCTCCGTCACCCAGGCTGGGGTGCAGTGGTGCAATCATAGCTCACTGCAGCCTCGAACTCCTGGGCTCAAGCGATCCTCCCGCCTCAGCCTCCCAAGCAGCTGGGACTACAGGTGTGCACCACCATGCACAGCTGATTTTTAAATTTTTTGTGGAGACAAGATCTCACTATGTTGTTGTCCAGGCTGTTCTCAAACTTCTGGCCTCAAGCAGTCCTCCTGCCTCAGCCTCCCAGAATGCTGGGATTACAGGTGTGAGCCACTGTGCCCGGCCAAGCTTCCCGTTTGTGGGAGGAATGAGAGGGCACCAGATTCTCAAACTACTGGGATGATTTCACCCTTCAGAGTCTGTCTTCGGGAGTGACCAGGACCACCTTGCCCTCAGCATCTTCTACCCTTTGTTGCTGAAAAACTGTCCCAGGTCAAGCCTTGGTGGTCTGTTCTGGTTTATTTACTAGTTCTTCTTAAGAGGAACAATCTAGCTTTCTTTTTTCATTTTTTTATTTTTTCAAGTCAACCCGACCTGGGAAAATCCAGCTTTCTTCACCAAATCTTTTATGTCGTCTCAACGCAAATTAATGAATTCATTTTATATCTTCCGTTAGATCTTAGGTACTGATCTAACGGTCTCAGATCTTACCTTGTCTGTGGCATAACCCTTAGGAAGCCCCACCTTTGTCTTCCACAGTGGCTCTCTCCATCAGAGGCGACTCAGAGTTTCATATCAAAAGAGATTTGGCTGGCACCCCCGCAGTTCTACGAATTAAGAAGACTTGAAAACTTTGCCTCTCTGTCTGACTTGCACGAATTTTGTTTGGATCGTGCGTTAGAAGGGCTGGAAAGGTGGCTGCCAGTGATGTTAGTGACCGCTGATGGCATGCTCCAGCTTTTACCAGGTAAATCATGCAGCATCGATGCTTTTGTGAGTGTTTCTGTTCGGTGCGCTGGGCTGCGTGGCAGTTTGCCCAACACGGAGACGTGAATTAGTCTGTGCTTTGGAGCTTACAGGGTTTTAATTAAATGAGGTCAAAGTTTATAAAATATCCATGTTATTGGCCGAGCGCGGTGGCTCACGCCTGTAATCCTAGCACTCTGGGAGGCTGAGGTGGGCGGATCGTTCTGAGCTCAGGAGTTTGAGACCAGCCTGAGCAAGAGCGAGACCCCGTCTCTACCCAAAAATAGAAAGAAATTAATTGGACAGCTAAAAATATATCTAGAAAAAAAAAATTAGCCGGGCATGGTGGCTCATGCCTGTAGTCCCAGCTACTCGGGAGGCTGAGACAGTAGGATTGCCTGAGCCCAGGAGTTTGAGGTTGCTGTGAGCTAGGCTGACGCCACGGCACTCGCCCCAGGCAAGAGCGTGAGACACTTTCTAAAAAAAAAAAAAAAAAAGATAAAATATCTGAAACTATGTATGAAAGTCATGCAGCTGTGGCTTAGTGAAGAAACTTCTGGCTCTGATAAAAGTTAATTTTTGCAGTGTCACCTACCTCTCTGAGCCCCTTCATTTGCGAAATGAGGATGATAAAATTAGGTAAATTTGTAACTTTGTTACAAATTACAATAACTGACAACTTTATAAGTTGTGCCATGCCATTCCCACAGGAGATATTAGGAAATATTATTTTTATTATTATTATTACAAGGAAGTGGGCAAAATGACTTGAACTGAAAGGTTCCAGTTTATCTGCTCCCATCTCTAGTCTGCGGGGACCTTTTCCACTGGGCAGCCGTGACGCTGTGCCCCTCAGGTCCGCCCTCCAGAGACAACCTGCCGCCAAGTGTGCAGTTGGCTGACACCACTAGCGGCCGCATCCTCAGAATCCACTGGATCATTTATGTGCAGGTGACACTCTCCCCAGGTTGCTTCCGCCAGTGACTGAGCACGGTGGGAGTACTAGAGTTGGGCCGTTTCTGCCCAACACAGACCCCTCTGCCGGACAGTCTTTGTTCCAAGGCTGCACCACTGGCCTGGCCAACACCTGGGAGCTGTGCTGCACCCAGAGACTCCTCCTGCCCCCTCCTCCCCGGCTCACTCCTCTCCTTCCACAGGGCAGCCTGCATTGCTGTGTGAAGCCTGCCCCTGACGACTTCTGCTTGCTCTCTGCCTTGTCTTCCACAGGACTCGCTCCTAAGAAATCTCTTACACTTTTAATTCTATCTTAGCATCTGCTTAGCATCTCAGAGGACCAGAACTGAATACTGTATGCAGAACAGGGTTTTTAACAAGCAAGAACTATGCAAATTTCAAAATTCCCAAAATGAGAAATTATATGAGATGTTGTCTGAGGGCACTGAGATGTCTGACTCACAAACAGCCTCATACCCACAGTGCAAACAACTTTTGATTTCTGAGTGATCCCATTGTCCCACATAAACAAAGCCAGAGACATGGAGATTAATATTTTCATCCAAAAAAAAATCCATGAATAGAACAATTGAGGCTTCACAATGTTGTTTATTTTTCATACTAAACTACATTTTCTTTCCTTACTTTACTCATTTCTACATTATATCCAGATTCTTTTTTGAAATAAATTTATGAGAGGCCCAATGAATCTTGATTTTCCTGAAGTATCTCAAGGTAAAGTCACCTAAATAAAGGCTTTGTGTCAATTTGGAAATGTCTCTAAACTGCAGAAGTCAGAAGATGTAGAGAATTTAAGGATTGCAGCAAGCAGAGTATGTTAAAAAAAAATTTGTAACCATATTTTGCATTTATGTTTCAAATATTTACCAAATCAGTAGCCAAATGAAAATGATTTTTGCATAAACTGTGAACTGCAAATTTCAATAAAAAAATGCATTTAAATCTATTTCATTTTAAAATAGTCATGCCTTGGCTTTTATAGAATTTATCTTCTTCTTAAAACTTTTAAAGAAAAAAATAAGGCAATATACATTTAAAATAGTTTATTTTAAATCATGATACATTTTCCTAAAATTATATATGATATCTTTAATTTATCTCTAGCAAAGTTATTTTAGGAAGTATTCAATACAAATCCACATTTAATTTTGTTATTTGGGGACCAAAAACTCCATTAAATGGTTAATCTATAAAATGTATCTCTTTGATTATGTATAAGGAAAGCATATCTGATTATCTGCACTGCTTTATGTCATTGGTGGGTAAGATGAAGTGCACTGTTAAGAATCAAACCTGGGTGAGAGACAAGACTCCTACCACTGATCCAGCAATGCAAGTAAGGTCACAGCTTGTGTTTGTGCAAGACTTCATCTTCCCTCTGCTACCGACATTCTCTTCTTCTAAACCTCATCTAATTCTTTTCTTCTTTCCTTGATCAACTAGCTTTCCTTTCTCCTATCCTACCTGCCTGTTTTCCTCCCTAACTGCTTGCTTATCTACCTTCTGTTTGATCCACAAATTAAGTAGACGTTTGAGCCCAATATCTATTTCTCGGTCTTCCCTTTTTTCTGTCTCTGTAGCTACAGATCAACCCAACTTCTCTCCCTTCATTGTGTTCTCTCAAATGCCACCTATAAAAATTGAGTCCCCCATCTTTCCAGGTCTTCTGCACAAGCAACTTGAAAAGCGTCCCTTAATCCACTGCCCTGCCTTTCAGATGTTATCCATCATTCTCAACAATTTGACAGCATGTCCAGAACATTGCATCCTAAATAAATCTAATGAGGTAAGTTTAACATAATAATCGGTATTTGAAAGACTTCAAACAAATAGAATTAGGCCGTTAATTTAATTTTTTTCTAAGAACTTAAACATTCAAATGTCCCTTCTGCTTATACTTAAATAATCTTTAAACCAACTTGTTATTTGTTTCCTGGACCAGCTTCATTTGATAAAAGAAAGAGGGTAAAGTTATTATCATAAATAATTCTAAGATGTTTGCAAACACACGAAGCCTCCAATGGAGACACAGCTAAAACTAGGAAGCCTCCCTCTGGCCCTGGAATGTGTTTTCATTGTAGCAGGAGAGAAATGGAAGATCACGAGCAGGGTAAGTTTCTTAAGTAAGGTCAGTCAAGACTTCTGACCTCTATTCCTCTTGTTTCCAAAATTCCTAGAATTCAGTTTTGTCTTCTACCCTGAAATATTTTGTGGAAACCCAAAAACCATGGTTTGAACCTCAGAGCTCTTTGTTCATTCATTCATTTATTTATTCATGTGCTTATGTAATGCTTGCTATTGTAATGCTTGCTATGCAGCAAAAGCTGTGCTAACCCCTGGCTCTGGTCTCAAGGAGTGGCTCATAATGTACACTTACCTCTGACTTCTTAAATTCAGCAGTCGTCATCATTTTCTGCACAGTATCTGTCCTCAGCCAGATGTAAGAATCAAACTGTTTCCCAGGAGTGCTGACTAATTAACCCAAATGGTTCTCAAATAGATAAACTGAGAAAGTATGGAGGATTTGGCTTGGATCCTATACTTTGAGGGAGGAAACACAGAGTTCTTTAAATCACATACTTTAACCTCCATTGTTGTTTACTAGACTGGTCTGATATGGATGGTGTTATTGTGGTCCCAAACCTCCTCCCCTCCTGAGAAATTCTTCTCTTTCCCATCAGCTTCCCACTTGAAGTCCAAGGCCTAGGCTCTCCTAGTCTGACACTCTCCTTTCAAGGAGGGGCACAACTCCATTTAAGAATGAAGGAAGCTGTGTTAGCCAAAAATCAAGTGAGGGCTGTGGACCCATTCTCATCACCTGGAACATGCATACTCTGGCTGCATTAGGACAGGTGGAATTTCAGGCCCTGCTCCCATACCAGTGGCTGTAAAAAGAGAGGCCAAAAACTTAACAATGTGCTGAATTTCAGGCCACAACAATGTAAATCAATCAGTCGTGCTACTATTCTTACACAGATCCATTCTGTGTAACATGCATAATCTCCCTGGCCAGAAATCCAGACTGAGTTTAGTCATCTCATCCAGTGCTCTAAGCACACAAGCAGAATAACATAACCATCCACGTCACCACGCTGCCCTGCAGGAGGCTGCCATCTTAGCCTCCTCCCTTGCTTGACTCTTGTACTTTCAACAGATTTTCTTCTCCTCCTTCACTGTCTTCAGCCATATTGCTTTTCTTTCAGTTCACGAAGCCTTGGTTCCCTTCAACCAATTTACTAATTTGCTCTTCCTATCTGAGGAGCATATCAACGTCTTCATTAAATTAGATGGTGTGCGCGTGGCACTTTATTAAATCTAAAAGAACAACAGGATGTAAGCTATTACTTTTAACAGACATAGCTGACACTGGAATAACTCGGGAAAAGGTGAAGACCACCTTCATGTACACTCCTGACTCAGTTTACCACTTTACCTAGTCTTCCAGGGGGTACCCAATACCTCCTCAGCCAGAGTGAAATGAACTACCTAATGTTATCTCATTATATTTTTTCTTTACTTTTTAAAAACATATTGGTTTAATCCGTAAGCTGTGCATGAAAACAATCTTATTGTAAAAATATAGATGAAGTCCAAGTCTCTCTGTCACTTTCATGAATCCCACCCCATATTTTTTACCTGCCACAGAAAAACTACCATTGACAATTTGCCTTGTATCTTTTCAATCCATTTTCTGTGCATTTACATACATATATGTACATGTTTAAAAAATGTAGTTTTGTTTTATGAGATTTTGGTTTTGTTTATGAAAATAGGATCACACTGTTCATTTATTAAAAGCTTAGCAACATGTTTAACTGAATATGTCTTGAAATTATTTTCTCATCTCCAAATATAGATCTATGTTATTCTTTCAACTGCTGCTTAGCTTATTTCATGTGAATGTACCATAATTTATTCATCAGTTTCCTTAGGTGCTTAGCAATTTTCACTTTTCCCAATAGTGTTGAAGTGAACATTCTTATAAATAATAGTTTGTACATAGGAGGGAGGATTTTTGCAGTATAGTTAATGATTTTAATAAACAACCATCCAATTTATCTGGAAAACTACTTAAGCAATTTGAATACTCTTCATTTCTCTAAGTCCTGATATAATGCTTAGATAATTTCCATTTCTGTCTATGTTGTCTTTTTAAAGAGACAAAAAGAATATCTCACATTTGTTTTAATTTGCATTTCTTCATTGCTGATAAAGATGAACTTCTTTTTACATTTTTTACTGTTTCCCTTTTCCTGTCCTTGTCTTATACCCATTTGACTATTCAGTTTTTTACTTATAATTTTATAAGAGTTATTTATTTAGTCTAAATACTGCTCCATCATCTACTTTACATATTACAAATATTGTCTCCTTGTATCTTCTTTGACTATTAACTTTCTTATGGTACAGGAACTCTGTAATTTGTACAGAGTTTATTTTAACATTTTTATTTATGGTATTTGCATTTTGCACCTTGCTTAAAAGACATTCCTTAACTGGGATTTATAAACATATCCCTTCATATTTTCTCTGAATTCTTTAACAGTTTTTACATTTTATTTAACTCTTTAATCTAGATAGAGTTCACTTTGCATCTATTGTAATTTAAATAATTTACCTTTTTTTCAAATGAATAATCAGTTGACAAAAAATCATTTACCGAACAATTCGCACTTTCCACCCTGATGTGAGACGCTGCCTTTATAATTTACTAAACTTCAATGTACATATCATTCTGTTTCTGAACTCTCTATTCGGTTCAGTCTGTTGTTCTATTTTTGCATGAATGTCCCACTATTTTAATTACTGTAACTTGGGTGTATGCTTTAATACATGGAAGATCAAATTCCTCTTTATTTTTCAAAAATAATTTCTTGATTATTCTTTCATGTCTTATATCCAGAAGAATTTCACAATTAGCTTGTCAAATTCCATAGCAATTTTTGTTGGAATTTGTGTTTGAATTGCTTTGAATTTATAGATATCACATTTTTTACAATATATAATTCCTTAACTAGGTGTTAAAAGCAATATAGATATAATTCCCATTAAGAAAAGAGAAAAATTTCTTTGCAATCCTGAAAACCAGAAAGGGCATTTTAAATTTAATGTATGAGGTAATAGGGAATCTTAACGAATAGAAGGATGATATAAAAGACTTGGTTTTAGAACGATTTTACTAATTACTTTAGAAGCTTCCTAAGAGCAAGGTTTAGGTCAAAGTTAGGGTTACAATAGGAATAGTCTCACATAAGGGTAAATGGTTAGATTGTGGCAGTAATCTGGCATGAGAGGATCAGAAGCCGGCTAGCGTAGTGTCAAGGGATATGGAGGGGAAAGGACAAATGTGAAATATTTCCAAGGAAAACAGGGACTATAATCACACTCTTGTTTGATAACTAAGGCTCTGAAGCATTGCAGTAAAGTATCTTGACTTCTTTGTCCTTGACTCTGCACTTAGGACAGAAGACCTTCAAGACCAAAAGTGGCTATTTCTAATTTTTACTTAATTTATATATCTATGCTATGCCTGCTTTGTGTCCAGGAACAGTGCAGAATTTTAGTCTAATATTTTCTGTCTTTGACCTTGAGGTTTTGCCTGGGGTTTTCACATGTGCTGGATATTTTGGCCAGCTTTAACATATTCAGACAATAGCCTGATTCATTCGAAAAATAAAACCAGCCAGTATAGTTCCTATCATTGTTTTAAGGTCATAAAAACATCAAAATTAAACCTGAATATTTCATTTCATAGAATATTTGTGCTTTTTAAAAATAAATTTTATTGTGTATACTTTAAATTTACAACATGATGTTATGAGATACATATAGAAAGTAAAGTGGTTACCATAGTGAAGCAAATTAACATGTCTACCTTCTCATAGTTACTTTTTAATCTGACAAGAACAGCTAAAATCTGCTTATTTAACAAAGATTCCTAATAAAATAGAATTTTATTTACTATGGTTTTCCCATTACACATTAAGATCTCCAAATTTGTTCATCTTACATATCTGCTATTTTGTATCCTTTGACCTATATCTCCCCATTTCCTCTCCCCACACCCACCCCTCCCCCACTGCCCCTGGTAACCACTGTTTTATTCTCTACCTCTGTATATTTGTATATATTCCCTATCTCTTGTATATTTTCTTAGATACCACATATAAGGGAAATCATGCAGTATTTGTCTTTCTGTCTTTCTGTGTCTGGCTTATTTAACTTCTCATAATGTCCTCCAGGTCCATCCATATTGTGGCAAATGGCAGGATCTCTTTTTTTTTTCAGGCAAAAAAATATTTCATTTTATATATGTGGTATATATATACCACAATTTCTTTATCTATTCATCTGTCAATTGACACTTGACTTGGACTATTTCCATATTTTGACTATTATAAACAATGATACAATGAACATGGAAGTGTAGATATCTTTATGAAGTGGTGATTTCATCTTCTTTGGGTGTATACCTAGAAGAGAGATTACTGAGACACATGGTAATTCTGCTTTTAATTTCTTTAGAAACCTCCATATTCTTTTCCATAATGGCTGCACCAATCTATATTCCCACCAACAATGTAATAGAATTTCCTTTTCTCCACATCCTCACCAACATTTGTTATCTTTAGACTTTTTGATAATAGCCATCCTAACAGATGTAAGGTGATATCTCATAGTGGTTCTAATTTGCATTTCCCTGATAATTAATGATGTTGAGCACCTTTTCATATACCTGTTGGCAATTTTTATGTCTTCTTTAAAGAAATATTTGTTCAGGTCCTTTGCCCATTTTTAATAGGGTTATTTATGTTTTTCTTAATAAGTTGTAAGAGTTCTTATAAATTTTAGATATTAACTCCTTATCAGATATGTGGTTTGCAAAGATTTTTTTCCCAGTCTGTAGATTGCCTTTTCATTTTGTTCATTATTTCTTCTGCTGTGTAGAAGCTTTTAGTTTGATGTAATCCCTTTTATTTATTTTTGCTTTTGTAGCCTGTGCTTTTGGTGTGATACTCAAAAAGCCATTACCAAGACCAATGTCAAGGAGCTTTTCCCTTATGTTTTCTTCCAGGAGTTTTATGGTTTTAGAACTGAATATTAGGTCTCTTATCCATTTGAGTATGATTTTTGTGTATGTTTAATTCTTTTGCATGTGAAATCCAGTTTTCCCAGCACCATTTATTGAAGAGACTATTTTTTCCCCATTGTGTCCTATTAGTGCCTAATCATGTATGTGAGGATTTATTTCTGAACTCTCTATTTTGTTCCATTTTTCTACATTTCTGTTTTTATGCCAATGCCATACTGTTTTGATTACTATAGCTTTGCAATATAATTTTCTATCAGGAAGTATGATGCCTCCAACTTTATTTTTCTTTCTTAGTATTGATTTGGATATTTGAAGTTTTTTGTGGTTACATATGAATTTTAGGATTTTTTTTCTTTCCTGTGAAAAATGTCATTGAAATTTTGATAGGGATTGCTTTGAATCTGTATATTGCTTTGAGTAATATGGAAATTTTAATAGCATTAATTTTTTTGATCCATGAACACAGGATACCTTTCCATTTTTATTTGTGTATTCTTAAATTTCTTTCATTAATGTTTTATAGTTTTCAGTGTACAGGTCATTCACCCTGTTGGTTAAATTGTCTGTAAGTATTTTTTCTTGATTCTATCATAAATGAGATTGTTTTCTTGACACATAGAATACATGGAATCATCCAGGATTAAAGTTATTGGCATTCTAAGAAAATTAGTTTTCCAAATGATACTCGTCATCATCATTATTATTATAACTCTTAGCATTTATTGAGTAGTCACCATGTGCCAGGCACTTTGTTAAATGCTTTGAACATACTATCTTAATTAAGCCACTCTTACTAGGAGTATCTTCCCAGAAGATAGACATTATTAATATTCCCATTTTACAGATGAAGAAACTGAGGTGAGCAAAAATTAAGCAATCTGCCAAAGACATACTGCTGCTAACTGACACAATCTTTATGTTGACCACAGCAATTTCATTACTGAGCCTAGGCTTTTAATAGCTATTCTAAATGGCTAAATCAACAGCATCTTTTCTTAAAAATGGAGATCTTTAAGAAGTTGTTAACTGCCACTCACCCCTTTTTGTTACACTATTTGGGAATTATTTCCTTTTCCTAGTGCCATATTTAAATGCATTAAAGGCACATATTTGTGTTCAGAGCATTTATTTAAGTGAACGAGACAATGAGTCACTGGATTTTAGATGCTTCTTTGACTTAAGTGTTCTAATTTTGCTTGTTCTCCCTGGAAATGTGCAAACATCCTGAATGTCTCTGAGACTGAAGTTTCTGAACTTGGACAGAAACATCCCTTCCGTCACTTCCCATTATTCACCCTAACGTCGGTCACTTAACTCTTCTGCAAACTCTATTTACTGCTACCCTACGTTAGCACTGAAGATCTGGTTGCCAAAGATAACATTTGTCTTTCATCTGCTGTTGTTAAACTGGCTTATTTTTTTGCATTTGAGGTCTGAGTAACAGTTACAAAAAGCCAGTTTCTTTCCTGGACCAAATGAAGATGGAAGTATTTGGAGGAAGTGGAGCCCCACAAGTGATTTCTGGTTTTGAAATCATTAGTGGTATTTGATGAAATACAGTATTATCCAGTATTATCCTTAAGTTCAACTTGAAGATAGTTGCAACCTGTCAGTCTAACCTGGAATGGTCTCATACCACTGATGCTTAATTTACTCAGCAGTGACTGAAGAGCGGTTTAAGGGTTTCAGCTGCATTTACCTAACTATCTTGTGACAAAAGAACAAATTGATTCCCAGTCTGCCCTGACACTCTAACTGTAACTGAAGGCAAATCTGAAAAAAAAAAAAATTATCAGGATCTCCATGCAATTTAGTTTAAATAAGGTAAAATAAAGAAATTACTACTGTTGATATTCTCACTTACTTTTTGACAAAATATCTGACAGTGTTGGCTTCCAGAAAAAAACATCCTACAAACCACCTAATAGCTGGGTCAATGTGAACACTCAGAGTGGAAATTCATGCAGTCATTGTCAGAGGCAGGCCACTGGAGAAAATGCCCAGGATTTCTCTTTAAAAGAAGGTGGGAAGTTCTGAAATGTTTTGCTAATTGGATGTAGCCCTGGTTTGACAAATTACAATAAGGGCCTTTCCCACAGGGCTTATTTGCTGTAGGAGCTCAAAGACTCCAGGGACAACCACGCAGTCCAAGGTATTTACCTCACAGATAAGGACCAACTTATTCCGTTTATTTGGAGTGTATCCTTTCTCTAGTCCTTCCCAAAATGTCTTTCTAGAGATGCAGAAGAGAAGGGCTAAACCAGGGGAGGGGAACCTGTAGCCTTCAGGCTACATGTGGCCTTCTAGGTCCTTGAGTGTGGCCTTCTGACTGAATCCAAATTTTACAGAACAAATCTTTTTATTTTTACTAATACATTTTTGTTTGTCTTTTATATTTTTATTTTATTTGTAAAATGAACATATTTAAAATACCAAAGAATAAAATAAATTTTAGAGAAATAATCCTCCCAGATCGATTGGCACAATTAGAACATTAGTAAGCCATAAGGGCTGAATTAACAGCTGCCACGCTCATGATTTAGTTCTAACTTCCCCCACCTGACTGGCGCCACTACCACAAGAGGCTGGTTGGCGAGAGTTTATGGGGATCGAGTACACCAGTCTGTTATCAGCTTTGGACAGTGCTGCACTGTGTTTTTGTTTGAAGTGGAATTTGTGAACAATTGCACAGCTCAACAGTATTTTTTAATTCTGTTTGCTTAACAGCCCATCACATCAAAGAAGACCAAGAGAACACTGAAGGAAGAAAACATATTTTTTAATGAGGATTGGGAATTGCAATATTACCTTGTTTCTGCTAAAGATATGATGATTTGCTTACATTGTGATGCTGCAATATCAACATTAAAGAAATTCAATGCTCATCAGTGTTATAACACTGATAAAGACCACAAATATTTTAAATTAGAGGGAGAAGTATGAAAGGTTGCACTACAGAAATTAGAAGATGAAAGCAAAAGCAAAGACAATTCTTTCAAGTAGCAATAAGACCTAGAAATAATACCACTGAAGTAACTTATAAAGTAGTTTATATACTTGGGAAAAAAGGGAAGCCATTCAGTGATGTAGAAATTGTTAAAAAATGCATTGTTTAAGTTGTAGGATGCTTAGACCCTGATAACGTTTCAAACTTCAAACTGTCTCTTTCAAGGAGAATCATAACTGATCAGCAGCATAAATTAGACTTCAACTTAACAGAACAACTTCATTCAATACTTCAAAAGGAAAAGGTATATTATTCAATCACTTTGGATGAATCAACTGATACTAGTGACTTGGCCCAGGTTTGATATTTCATTCAGGTCATAACAGAAGATTTTCTTTGCTACAAAGAGTTACTCATTTTGCACACTCTTGCTAACAGAACACGGGGAATAGATATCTTCGTCAACTTTCAAGATAAATGTTGTGAAATAGGACAGAATTTGGTAAATTTAGTGAGTGTATATACAAATCGTGCACCTTCCATGACAGGAAAACATGAAGGGTTTATTGTGCAGATAAAAAAAAGTATTAACAGATCCAGATATTCTCATTTTCGCTTTCATGTTTAGTTGATTTGATATCTAGGCCCTCTTGACTTCTAATTTCTAGTTTCTCACTACAAATTCTAGAAACCACATTTTCATTCCATTAGAAAGTTGGCAGTGTCCTAGAATAGGCCTGCTCCTGCAACTTGCTGTTAGTAGGCTACAGCAGATTATATTTTCCAACAACAGGCACACATGATTTCTCGTCCCTAATGCTCCTCTAGGACCTTGCCTCTACCCCTTCAATCTTAAATCTGGGCAGGCTTGTGACTCATTCAAGCTGAAGGGAGATACAGGACGTCCAAGACTAGGTCAGCTCCTGCCCTGTGGGCTGGAATACACATTCAGGAGCCCTGAGCGTCCTGTAAGCAGTCCAGCTGCCCCGAGGCAGCAATGCTTCAGGAAGCCCAAACTAGCCCACATGGAGAAACCATGTGGAGAAGTCCTGAGAGTACATGAAGGGATCCCCCAGATTCTCTGGCCCCTGCTTTTTCAGGTCAGCCATGTGTACAACCGCATGAGCAACCTGAGCCAAAACCACCCAGCCAACCCTTTCTTCCCAAGTAGCCATAAAGATAAGAAAATACTTGAAGTCACGAAGGTCTGATTTGTTATACAGCAGTAGTAACCTAGAACATAGGTGCTGCGAAGAAATTGAATTACAAATCAAAGTTGTGTCCCTAGCTTCAGAAATTAATTGGCAGAATTTCTAGAGTAAGTAGATTTGAATATAGCCACTCTGTTTGGTGAGTTCACCATACCACCATTTCTTATAACTATGTTGAAGATTCTAGATTCTAGTCAGCACGTAGGATTGAAACATTTGAATCCTAGAGGTTAATGTTATTTTCTTCAGTCTATAATGAGCTATCTCAAATGAAATGGCAAAAGTCAAACCAAAAAGAAAAGTGGAGTTATGCAAATAGGTTAGAGTTATTTTTAATTAACCAAAATTTTCCCTGAGTACTTCTTCCCTCTCTAGCAGGCAAGGTCTCTCCCCATTTTCAAAGTGGTAAGTAAGAACACTGTCTCACTGCGCTTCCAAGATCTATGCCTCTCTCTAAGAAGGAGAGCCATGATTAAAAGATGAAATAGTCTATGAGGTAACATTTTAATCATCCTTCCTTAAAGGGTTGAGTTTTCAATTTGGATGCATTAATTTTGTGCTTCAGTTAGGCTGCTTTGTAAATAGAAGTGTTCTTCAGCAGTTGTACGGTGGTGTGTGTGCTCTGCCTTGTAAGCAAAAGAGGGAGGCGGACTCTGTCTTTCCTGGCACCCCCGTTGCTCTCCACAACACCTACCACAGCTCTGTATCCAGCAAACCTTGCAGAATATGATGTCTGAATGGGAACATTTCAAACAATTGGAGATCCAACAATATCTTTATAAGTGTCTACGAGATAATAGTAAAGTCATTAATCATAATAATATAATATCTAATGTTTGTTGAGTATTTAGTGTGTATAAGACACTGCACAAAATATTTTAAAGCATTATCTTATTTAATCTTCATGATATTTACTTAACTGACATTAAAAAAAGTACGTGTGTGTGTGTTTGTGTGTGTGTGTGTGTGTGTGTGTGTGTGTGTGTACGCTGGGGCCCTTAGACTCTTGACTGTTGCTTCTTAATATTTTCTGCAGCCTCACGAAGGAGTGAAGGCACGCAGAGAGAGTTGCTTATTGTGTAGAATCACACAGGGCACACAGCCCCCATCGGAGGATAAGGAAAACAGAAAATAATGCAACAGGACCAAGCCCACCACAATATCTATCAGCGTCAGACTCACCTAAGCTAAGCTCTGCGACAATCATGAGGATAAGAGTGAAAAATAGGATAAAATGAATGAAAACACTGCCTCTTCAGAGATGCCTTTTCTGACCAACCAGTCTAAAAGAGCTCTCCTTCCTCCAGCCCCTTGACCCTGCCTGCTGGACCCTCGTAATTCTCACCCCCACCTGGCACACCATGTATTACTTACTTGTTCATCATCGCTCTTGCAGGATTAGACTGCATGCTCCCTGAGACTAGGGATGGCAGGGAATCCTGCTGTGTCTCCAGTGCTGGGCACAGAGCAGGTATTCTGAATGTCTATCAAATAAGTGAATAAGAGCAGACTCCAAGAAGAATTGAAAAGAAGTGGTTGGATGAGAGAAAGGTTGTGATGAAAACAAAGGAGAAGAACACCTGAGTTAGGCACTGAAAACAGATAGGCTCTTGGTTAAACACATGAAATGAAAGCTTCAGTTATTTCTGCCCCTCTGTCCCCAGCTACAGTGCTTAAGCCTCAGTTAACACGATTTAGCAAAGCAGCAGGCACGTGATTCGAGAACATGCTGTTTCTTACCCCACAAGAAGCCTCACTTTCAGAATACCTTTGGCAACCAGAGAGGAGACAAGAGTAGTCTTCGACTCGTTTTCCCTTCTCATGCTTAATGGCATCTGCAGACTTTATCTTTTCATTTTCATTGACTGCTTAGTATTTTTGCAGTGAAAGGACTCCAAGCAACATCCCTATAACTTAAGTACCACAATCCAGAGATTGGGATAATATCTAATATCCTTCAAATTATTTTGTTCAATGCCTCTAAAAAGATTGGTCAGATTATTCCTTTCTTCATTTATCTAACAAACACCTACTGTACGAAAAGCCTGTGTTACATGGATTCAGAAAAGCAAAGATGAACCAGAGATCCTGTTTTCAGAAACCCGTATGGATCCCACCAGGTTGCACCATTTTTGGTAAACACCTGTACAATGTTTCTTTTCTGTAGAAGCAAGTGACAGTTTATATTAAATCACTGAGTTTATTTTTCATTCATCTCACCAGCTGTAAAGCAGCTTTCACGATATTCTTTAATGTCATGGAAAATTTCCTGTGGGTTATGTTGTCCTGTCCCTTTCCTTCTTGAAGCAGAAAGCAGAAAAAAATAGAAAAAGTATGAGGACATCTGGTACATGTCCCTGTGGGAAACAAGACTGAATACTTGAGACTTTATGTTCCTTTCACTTCTGCCTTTACCACTAGGACATGGAGTATTAGTCATTTCAACAAATCTTCAAATTACATGGTTTTTTAAAAATTTCTGATTTTATGAAGATAATTTTATAGCCCCATCTATCAAATCCATTTACCCATTTGTGCATGCATTTGTTCAACAGATATGTCTGAAGTTACTACTGCATGCCAAACGATATGGGTGTGTGGGGGGTGTCCCAAGTCATTGTGTTTCATGAAAACAAGTTTACATATTAATATTTCTCCCAGGGGCCTATGAAAGCACTATCATTTTTTGAGCATAGAATTGACATCATCAGATTTTGTTTTGTAAAGATGTGCTGAAAGCATCGTGGAGACTGAATTAATGATAATGGGAGGTGTGGGGGAAGGAGAAGAGAGACGGGAGCCCAGTGAGGAGGCTGTGAGATAACACAGACAGAGACACTGCTCTGACCTAGGGAAGCTGTCGTGGAAATGGAGAAAGAAGGACAGAGAAAAACCTGTGAAATACTTAGAAGGTAACAGCTAGAGGAATTGATGTGAATTAGATGTGAATGGTCAAGGAAGAGGGAGATGTCTAGAAAAACCCCCAATACTTGTCCAGCAGCTTAGCTCATGGAGACATTACCTACTGAGAAGGCAAGCATTGAAGAAGACACAGTTTTACTAGGGGAAGATAATGACACAAATTTTGAACATGTTAATTTTTGAGATGCCTGTGGGACACTCAGATGTCCTGTCAGCAGTCAGACATATGAGTATATTTTGGCTGGATATACTTAGAAATCATCCGCATTTAGCTTATTATTAAAATTGTGAATGGAACCGAAGTTGCCCAGACAGACTATGTAGAACCAGAAGGAAAGAGGACACAAGTCTCTAAATGGGCATATCAAATCCAATATCCAACACTGAACTCTTGACTTTCTACCCTAAGCCTGCTTTGCCCATGGCCTGCCCAAGTCGGCAAGTGGAAACTTCATTCTGTCAGTTGCTCGAGCCAAAAGCCCTCAGTCTTCTTTGGCTCCTCCCATTCTCTCACACCTTATATCTAAGTCACTGGCAAGTCTTTGGGGGTCTATCTCCAAAATACACCCTTAATCTGACCACTTCTCAGTACCTTCACTGCAACCACCCTGATCCAAGCCACCATCACCTCTCATCTGGACCCTCCAAGCAAGTCTCCCTGTTTCCATTCTTGCCCTCCTGTGCCTTATTTTCTACTGAGCACCCAAGAGTGAACCTTTTAAAACGAAGTCAGCCCATATCACTCTGTCCCTCAAAACCTCCAACAGATCTCCATGTCACTTGGAGTAAAATCCAAAATCCTTATAATGGGCACCCAGTAAGTACTCAAAAAACATTTACTGAATATAGGAAGAAACAAAAATTTGAACCCTGGAAAGAACGGATATTTCAAGGAATAGATTAAGAGGGAAGAACAGGAGTGAGAGGAGGGCCAGCAAAGCAAGGGAGAACGAGGGAGGTGCAGTGCCCTGGAAACCAAGGAAGGGAAAATCTCCAAAACAAGTGACAGGCAACGTGTTAGCTACAACAGGTCGAGTGAATCACCAACTGGAAGGAATCCACTAGATCTTGTACTCAGAAGGTGATTGGTGATCTTGGCAAGAACAGTTTGGGGGTGAGGCAGGGCTTGCGGGGTTAGAAAGGGCAGCAGACTGATTATTTGTATGGAAGTGAATTCTAAGTATGAAAGTGGCTACAGCCAGTAGAGCTTTTTTCCCTAGAAACTTGACAGTAAAGAAAAAATATAGAATGATGGACAGATGGGAATGACCAGACAGAGATTTTTTTTTTCTTCCCATCTTCAGGGATGGGGAATAAGAGAGAGTCATGAAGATGTCTGAAGCTTGGCCCCAGAAGTGGTGGAGATGAAAAGAGTAGAACACACTTGAGTGGATTGACCTCAGGTGGGGATAGAGACAGCTCTTCTGAGAAGCATTGGAGGAGGAGGCTGGCTGAAACACTACCAAGTATCACAGCACGGGGGCAAGGAGCTGAGGGAGTGTGTTCCTGGTAACCTCAGCTTTCGCTGTTAAAGAAGAGGTGCATTCAGGTGCCAGGGAGAGGACAGGTGGAAGGTTGGGAAGCATGATGAAGTCGGGAAATTGCCCAGTGAGAGAGAAAACAGGAGATTGGGAAGGATTTGTCCATAATAAAGATTATCATACATTTGTTCCAAATGTTCATACTTAAATTTATGATTAAATATATATATTTTAAAAACATTCCAAATCTCTTGGGCATGTGCTTTTGTCTCACATTCAGCCAGAATGTGTCCCCCATGTCCCTGCTGCCCCACCTACTGAATTTATTATTCTTATAAGAGAGTGGGTTATTAGGATTTAACAAGCATAAAAATCACAAGAGGAGATTGTTGAAGTCACAGATTTCTGGATCCCAGCCTCAAGAATGCTGACTCAGTAGGTCAGGTTTAAACCAGTGCCACAGATGATTCAGAGGCAGACGGTCTGAGAACCCCAAATGAGATGTGTTGCCACCGGAGGTGAACTTGAGCAGCTCCAGAGATTGTTCACTATCATCCAACATGAGAACTTGTCAGGACTTTGTTTCCTCCTCTAAGGTGAGGTAAAACTCGAAAGACTTCAAAGAGGTGTTTAAAACATTGCAGAGCCAAACGTGGTGGCTCACGCCTATAATCCCAGCACTTTGGAAGGCCGAGACAGGAGAATTGCTGGTGACCAGGAGTTCAAGACCAGCTTGAGCAATATACTGAGATCCATCTCTACAAAAAAATAGAAAAATTAATCAAGTGTGGTGGTACACACCTGTAGTCCCAGCCTCTCAGGAGGCTGAGGTGGGAGGATCACTTGAGACCTGCAGTTTGAAGTTGCAGTGAGCTATGATCATGCCACTGCACTCCAGCCTGGGTGACAGAGTGAGATTCTGTCTCTAAGAAAAACAATAGAATAAAATATTGTTGCAGGTTAAATTATGTCTCATAGATGTAAGAAGGATTGGGTTGGATAAGGAAATATGATCAAATTCAGAGAAGAGTTGGGAGTAAAACAAACGCCTGGTGTGGAAGAATGGTGCAGACAACAGGATGTCTAAATATCTGTATAACTTCCAGTCCCTGGATTTTGTATTAAGTAAAGTTACAAATTGCATTTGTATTCTCAAGTCGTCTGTCAGGAAAAAGTTTCTAAATATATGCTGCTTCCAAATGCTGTATGGAAAATGGATATATAGACATAGACCCTATTCTTCATTAGTCCATCTTTTAAAGGAGCAGTTGGGAGAGGAAATATATGTAGAACCTTCATAACGAAAATTATTGATCAACGTAACGAGGATAACATTTGAAAAACACCGTTCGTTCTATTGACAGGCGATATTTATGGAGTACCTACTACTTTGCTCATTCAAATATATTTATTACACACCTACTATGAACATAGAATACAAAGGATATGAAGATGAGAGGGCTACTGAACTTATCCCCAAAACTTCCAGTCTAGCGGAGAGACAGACATGAATCAGCTACTGTAATATATGGTTAAACATGATAATTCCTTTAAACACAAGAGTTTCTGGAATGTGTGTAGTGCCTCTAATGGGAGGTAGAGATGGGTGGAAACTATCCCAGCTTATAATGGTCATCCAAATTCTAACCACAAAGTGATACCTAAATATGCATTATTATCATGTAAGTTCAATATTGCAGAGAATAGTTGCTTACCCCAGAATGGTGTTAATTTCTATAGAGTTGTATCAGACATGTGGAAAATAAGTATACTCCTATACCAAGAGATATACTGGAAGTTCACAGAATATTAATTTATAATAGCAAAAACTTGGAACAAAAAAATAGAGATCTATCAACCATAAGATAGATTATTTTTTTAAACTCTGGTATCTTCAAACAATAGACTATATGACAGAAGTGAAATTACTGAATTACAGCTACATGAAACAACATGGTCATATCACAGATATATTACATTGAGTAAAATAAACCTAGAATAGAAAAATACACGTCGTATGATTCCTTCTCTTAAAAAGTGCAAAACATGCAAAATCAACAGATTGTAAACTACAAAGAAATATAGGAGAATTCAGCAGGACACAGTGGCTCACACCTACAATCCTAGCACTTTGGGAGGCCAACGTGGGAACATTGTTTTAGACCAGGAGTTTGAGACCAGCCTGCACAACATAGTGTGACCCTGTCTCTACAAAAAATTTAAAAATTAGCTAGATGGGGGGATGTGTGCCAGTAGTCCCAGCTACTTGGGAGGCTGGGGCAGGAGGATTGCTTTAGCTCAGAAGTTTGAGGTTGTGTCAGATATGATGCTGCTACACTTAAACCTGGGCAACAGAGTGAGATTTTGTCTCAAAAAAAAAAAAAAGAAATATAGGAGAATGATAAAAATTCAATATAGTGATTCACCTGAGAGGAGAGAAAATGATGGACTTAAGGAGAGACCCACAGGATTTCAAAGGTAATGGTAATATTTTTTTAGTTAAGTTGAGCAGGAGTAAATGGGATTTATTGAATCATTATTCTTTATAATTTACCTATATTTCTTTTTTTTATTTTAATTTTTTTTATTTCAGCATATTACGGGGGTACAAATGTTTAGGTTACGTATATTGCCTTTGCCCCACCCGAATCAGAGCTTCAAGTGTGTCCATCCCCTAGACGGTGAGCACCACACCCATTAGGTGTGAATATACCCATCCCCTCCTCCCCCTCCCACCTGCCCGACACCCTATGAATGTTATTACTATTTGTGCACTTAAGTGTTGATCAGTTAATACCAATTTGATGGTGAGTATATGTGGTGCTTGTTTTTCCATTCTTGGTATACTTCACTTAGTAGAATGGGCTCCAGCTCTATCCAGGATAATACAAGAAGTGCTATGTCACCATTGTTTTTTGCAGTTGAGTAGAATTCCATGGTATACATATACCACATTTTATTAATCCACTCATGTACTGATGGGCACTTGGGTTGTTTCCATATCTTTGCAATTGTGAATTGTGCTGCTATAAACATTCTAGTGCAGATGTCTTTTTTACAGAAATGCTTATGTAGCTACTGAATGCTCAATGAAACCAATTTAAAATATAAAATTATGTATTTGGGGACCTTCAAAAGAAGATAAAGCATTTTATTTGTTTTCCTATTTACCTTGCATCTAAACTAAACTGAATATGAATCACATTTAAAATCTGCTTTTGCCAATGAATGCTATTCACAGAGTTTAGTAATAAACATACATTATCACAACTTGAACAAATTACTTTCATAGAAGCCAATGGATATTAATTTAATTCTCTCACTGTATACCCAGCTTTGTTCATACCTCTTGAAAGGTCTTGAGAATGTGAGAATGTCTGTTTGAATTAAAATAGCTAGAATTGTATTAAAAAGAAATTTGACACCTATATTTTTCACATTCTATGGATAAGCATACAATATTGGGTGTCTATTACATACAAGCAGTGAGAATGCAAAGAGAATACACTAAGTACAGAGAAAGATCTTCTCTATGTTCCTGGGGTGATGCAGAGAATTTTTTTAGAGGAGGTAAATTTGAATCGAGCCTTGAGAAATGAGGTGAATTTAGCGAGAGGAGAAGAGGTGAGGTTGGTGCAAGACCTTTCAGGCAGAGACGGGTGTAAAGGCACCAAGCTGAGAGACAGGAAATGGTTTAATACAACTGGAATGAGAGGGTGAAGAAGGCCAAAAGGTCCGAGGGCTGAAAGGACATGTGTACTAAACTGGGGAGTCTGAACTTTACCCTGAAAGCTACAGGGACCCCACTGAATTAATTAAGAAGGGCATGATGAGACTTGTGTTCCAGAATAGCCCCTGACTTCAATTTGGAATATGAACTGAAGGGGAACAGACTAGATGGAGGCGGAGAGACTAGTTCGAAGGCTGAAGCAGTTATCCAAGGAAGAAATAATGTTGGAATAAACTAAGGCACTGGCTATGGGAATGGGAAAAAAAGGGGGGCAAATTAAAGAATTATTGAGGAGGTTGAATCTATGGAGTTTAACTACAGATTGGATGAAGGAGCAGTGGACAGACCAGGACCAGAAAGATCTTGAAGGATTCCGAGGTTTCTGGTAATAAAATTTAGACAGATTCTAAACAAATTCAATTTTAACTCTGTTTGATTATCTGAAATCAGATGGTCAATGTGAAATTTAATAAACAGGAAAAAAATGAAAATGTAAACATTACTCTAACATTTATCAGGTATTTATTAAGTATATATTATCTACCAGATGATCCAGTAGTTGCCAGGAATAGTTCATGGTCCTTGTCCTAAAAAAGCCCAAGTCCGAGGGGAGGGACATGTCAGGTAAACAGCATCAGCATATGATGAGGTCAGGGCTACACGGAAGTATGAAAGGTTGCCGGAGCAGAGACTCTACAGCAGATCAATGATGAAGGATTTACATTCCCCAATGATCAGAAATACTAATTTCATAAGAACTAGCCTGTGTTTTGAGTACCTACTATGTGCCATACTCTGTGAATGTGCTTTATGTATACAATTGCCATGGAGGGCAAGATACTAAAAGTTGTTTTTAAATTGCTCCTATCTCTTTTCCTATCCAACGATCTTAACCACCCCAACTGTACTCTAATTAATTACATGGCTTATTTGGGGCACATACATTTCTGTTTGACTAAGCAATAGTTCTTTTGCAGTTCTCCCCTTGGCTATAATTATCCAAAACACACAATTATTTTAATGAAAAAAAAGACATAAAAGATAACCTTTTACAAAGGTACACATTTGTACCGCTAATTATGGCACGTAATTTATATTGCTCTCATTAATGATGGATTTACCTCTTACTTAACAAGATTTCAAGAAAACATTAACAGATTGCAAACCTTGTCCTCACTTTTGCGCTCTAGTTAACAGCCCAGCTGAATATTAACCATCGACTAGAGGTTTTACACAGGACAAAGCCTGAGGTCACTTGTAGGAACATGTTCAATCAATGTACCCTTTGTGCATCATCCTATTGGGCCTTTCAGAGACCTATCTAGGAGGTGAAATGGATGCATTTCTCAAGGACACAACCTGGCTTCCTCTGTGCCACACAGCTGTTGGGAGACACGTGGTAATATGCATGTGACATGTTCACGTAGAGGCAGGTCTAACGTAAAAGACATTTCCTATCTCAAATCGTCTTGGATCCTTTGACAACAGACATCTGTGACAGCATCATTGATCAGTCAAAGGATTTTCTGTTTTATACTTTACATGTAACTTTAGTCACGTGTTATACATATTTGTATATAACTCAAAGAAACATATTTTGATAAACTGCAAAATCTGTCTAGTCTGTGCTCTGTTAACCATCCATACAGGCTGTTTTCATGGCACCAATCATTTTCCCAACTAAACTCCAAGTTCCTTAAAGGCAGAAACGATGCCTTGTATTTACTCCACAAACCCCAATTACTGCACGTGGGCTATGGACAAAACCATTCTGCATTTGGCTCCACCACTTGCCATCTGCACATCTTACTCAAATTCCCTTCACTTCTCTGAGCTTCAGTTTGTCCATGTGTAGAAGACAGAATATCTTTTGAGGATTGAATGAGATGATAAATCTAAACAATGCCCTGTTGAGCTAAATAAATCACCGAACAAATATAAGATATATTAACGATATGCATATCTCCAAGCAATATATTCATATAATTCATATAATCTTCATATAATCTTCTTGTTATTTCTGATGATGAGTAATCAGTGAAGATAATCTCTCATGTCTTATGTGGCAAGCCTCATAGAGCAGGAATTTCTGAAAGGGAAAAAAAATGTGTTTTACATGATTGGTATGGTGTTACCACATGTGGTCCTGATGTTACACGTTTTTGATAATGATAAAGCCAACATTACCAATTATCTTCAGACATTATAATGCTAAGGAAATCTATGATGTTTACCAGTACAATTTCTGTCAGGATTCAAAATACGCTCCATTGAAGATGCCTTTATTACAACTAGAATGAAAAAGTGCAAGAAATATTTACATTGCAAAGGAAAATAAAAATTTCAGGATCCCTCCCCCAACTCCTTATGCAAAAGGGTAGGTCAAACCTGGAGGCTGAGTCATGCAACGCCCCCTTCCAAAGGAATAGCTGTTGCTGTCATTATGCATTAGCCACATCCCCATGGAAAGGCAAAAGGCCTCAGACATCTACAAGCACTGCCCCCACAGATCGTTCATAAGAAAATTCTTTGCTGGCCTCCCATAAACAAGGACATAGAAATTGTGACTTTAGGTCTGTAGGCTAAATCCAGCTCTTAAAACCAAAGTCTGCTGAATTCCACAGTAATAACGTTGATCACAAGTTTATCTTCCCAGGTGCAGGAGAAAGACAAGACAAGATCAATCATTCCTCCACCTACCCAGGGACATCTACATAATTGATTCTTTGTTTACTCCTTTTTTCTCTTCAAACATGCATCCTATTTCATGTAAAATGTAGATTTCCTGGGCACTAACTAATGTCTCACAAGAATGTATCCATCTACCTCACTGCCCACACTCTTCCTCCTTTTTCTTTCCGTGTGTCCTCTCCCATAAATACTGAATTCCCAAATCCCTCTTCGGAGAGCATAGTTCACAGATGCTTCTGTGGTTTGTGCTTTGGCCAGACAAGCCCTCAAACTTTAGCTAAATAAACCTCCATTGGTTGAGGTCTTTGCCTCACTTACTTTGGGTTGTTAATGTTCGATGCCAGGAATGGGAGAAAAGAGACATAAAGAATTTTAAAAAAAACAATGAAACTAATATATTTAAAGTGATGGTCATCTGCAAAATAAATTCCTGTTTATAAAATCATATCACCGTAGTGAAAAAGAATTATAAGCATTACAGGCTTTCTGTAATATTCATTTGGTTTCTACACATTTTATTGGTATACTTCACTTGTTTTTTGTTTTTAAACTAGAGGAATCAGAGCTCTATTAAAAGTAAGTAATGTTGGTTTTAAGAGGCTAAGATCAAGTTAGAGATACTAAGTCCAAGACTGCTCAACAACTGAGATTGGGTGAAGCATCTTCTTTACAGGACTCACTGTTTTTACCTGGGAAGTCAATGGGATAGGTGGAAGAAACAAAAAGATACCACCTAGCCCTCAGACAGTAAGGCGGCCAGTGGGTTTGTTCCCATCTATGTATCATCGACACCCTTTAGGGTTCAAAGGTTCCACAACTACATGTCTTCCATTTAACTAACTGTAAGCAAGAGAACTAGCTACCTTATCTAATTTAGTGCTCAATTTCTGGGGCTGTTCTCTTCCTCCCAAATAAGAATATGCCCTAGAGAAACAGATGAGAGGAAATAACCTTATATTAGCATACCTTAAGAAATGTTTTAGAAAAGCTCACAGGAATTTCCTTAATCCTTTATAAACTGACACCTCCAAGTCTTACTTTACCAGATGATTTCCTTAAGAATTGGTCTGATAGGTATCTCTTTGACTAGCCAGTATTTTATTTGTTTTCTTACTAATGTTATATTTTTCTTAGCAAATATTTAAAATTTTGAGTCATTATTTTATATTAACCCCTCATCAGTGGTATATAATAGGGTGAGCTTATCAACTGTTTTATTATCCAGCATTGTAGAGATCAATCCTTTGCTTTTGGAGGCTCTGAGTGAGTTATAGTGACTTGTGATCCCAAGAGACTGTAAGCAAAGGAAAATCCTCCCATTTTTACCCATGATTTAGAACCAGCACTTATTTTTTCTCATAAAAGGTGGCATTTCCAACATAGCCAGATTACATTGGATGACATGCATAGTCTTGTGGGGGAGAAGGGAAAGTTTCCCCTTTGCCCCCAAAAGGTTTGCTGCAAGATAAACTCACAATAAGGCGATCAATAAAATAAATACACAAATCTACCATGTATGCAGGGAGAATCACCGTGTGATTACCCAATATCCCAATGGGGTCCAGAAGTAGATATACCCTCATTTAGAGGGGAGAGGGATGTAGATAATTCTGTTGAGGGGCAATAGATGAACAGATACCTGGGAGAATGAATGGATGGGGGAAAGAGATTGACTTGTAAATGACCTGAGAGATAGGTATTATTTTAAAATTGATTGGGCCAGATCTAGTTGCATTCTTGATCTTCCTTCTTGCAATGGATATTGAGGTAAGAGAGAGGAGGAGGAAAAGAAATTGTTTTTCTAGGTGGATCAGGATCTCAGGCAGATAAAGAAACTTCAAAGGTTCGGGGAGACCTGATGAGGCTTTAGGTGAAGGACAGAAAGACCTTGAGGCTTTTCAGTCAATCCAGTATGTCAAAATACCATATTTTGGAGCAAAATATTTCTAATTTCCTTCAGGCTCTTGGAACACTTGTTTTCACTTACAGATTAAATTTATTCCTTTGAAGATTTAAAATGAGAAAGTGGCTCT
Organism: Avahi laniger; assembly: GCA_963575035.1. Classification (NCBI taxonomy): domain Eukaryota; kingdom Metazoa; phylum Chordata; class Mammalia; order Primates; family Indriidae; genus Avahi; species Avahi laniger. The sequence continues at coordinate 26,739 of CAUYSK010093179.1, forward strand.
AAGGGGCATCTAAAGATCTCCTTTTTCTCTCGTCTTCTATCTACAACACCCAAGTACTGGTGCTAAACTATTCCCAACTCCAAAATCTTACCTTAACTTTTTTTTCCTGAAAAGTTACTTTTAAAGAGACAGAGCCTAATTATTGATCATTTTTGTTGGAAATAATGTATTGTATTCTAATACGAAGTGATTGATGACAATACAATCAAATTTTCTTTATATTTTCAATTAAAGATTGATTCCTTTCCAGGAGTAAAACTCTTTTCAGGGAATGAATAACTACTTATGTGTAAAAAGAAAATCAAAATCTCAAGGCCACCGCCCTCCCAACTCCTTATGAAAAAGGGAAAGTAAAGTCCTCAGGCACCTGCAAGGAACTGGCCCACAGATCATTCATTAAGGAAATTCCTTGCTGACCTCCCATAAGCAAGGACATGCAAACTGTAGCTACGTCTAGAACCTAAAATTAGGGTCTCTTTGATTCCACACTAATAATGAATTACAAGTTTATCTTTGTAGGTTACAGAACAGGAGACAGGACAGGATCAAATATTCTTCTACTTACTCAGGGACATCTACACTATTGATGGTTCCTTCAGTCCCTTTTTCCTTTCTAACATTCTCTTATGTAAAATGTAGATTTCATGGGCCTCACAAGAATGTAACCATTTTGCCCACCCCAACTTTTCCTTTCTCCCCATATGCCTTTAAATGCTGAATCTTCCAAATCCTCCTTCAGAAAAACAACCATGGGTTTGTCTGTGGTTCCTGTTTTTCCCGGGTGGGTCCTCAGTTTGGCTTAATAAACCGGCATTGGTTGAGATTTTTGCCTCGGTCACTTATTTGGGTCAACATATGTATGCATTAATGCAGCCTAAAAGCTTGTACTACATACTTTCTGTGCTCTATACTAAACTTCTTATCCAGCACAACTTGAGGCTGGGCATTTCCTGGCCCATTTATGAATGGATTGAGGGGAGGTTGATAATTAATCAAGCAGAAAGTGGCTCACTGGATCTTTAGAGACGCTGAATGCAAAATGGGGCGGAGGACATAAACATCAGAAGACTTCAGAGAGAAGAAACACAGACGGCTCTTTGGTCTCCTATCCCTTTTCTACCCACCAACTATGCTTTACATCCCTCCTTTATGTTGTTCAGAGGCTGCTTGTTTATTTAAAAGCATCCTAGATACCGACTGAGTGCCTGCACACTTTGGCAGTTGCCTGATAATCAAAAGGATAAATGGCCATAAAACAGTGAATGCAACGATTGCTTATAGAATTCAGTAGAGTGCAAGCAATGAAACCAAATTAGGTTTTGCAGTTTACCCACAAAGGAGTGGTGTGTCCTAGACAGGATTCTACCCTTCAATACCCCTCATAGGGGAGGAAAGCACCTTTCCCACGGCGGCGCTGCTTTTCATCTATGCAGCATTGGCGCCCCCTTTCGGCTCACTGTCGTTCCTGCTCTTCTCAACCTTCTCCATGAAGAAAGGTGGTGCAGAGTCATTAAAAGAAATACAAGGGAAGTAGTCAGGATAGAGAATGTCAGCACAGTGAAGAAGTGAGCAAACCAAGTATTCTGGCTCCATTACAGCTACAAATTGAAGGAGTCTTAAGTCAACATTTTTCATCTAAGTGTGGAATTGCATCATGATAATAGGACTGTTTTGTGGACATCATTTCATTTGTGTTTTTGTTAATTGGATCATGTCTAATTGTGGTTTTTGTTCTGTTTTTTCTTTTTTCTGAGACAGAGTCTCCCTCTGTTCCCCAGGCTAGAGTGCCTAGCTCACGGCAACCTCAAACTCCTGGGCTCAAGCGATCCTCCTGCCTCAACCCCCCACCCCCACGCCCCCCCACGGAGTAGCTGGGACTACACAGGAGCGCCACCACGCCCAGCTAATTTTCTCTGTTTTTAGTAGAGACAGAGTCTCGCTTTTGTTCCGGCTGGTCTCAAACTCCTGAGCTCAAGGGATCCTTCTTCCTCGGCCTCCCAGAATGCTTTATAACAAGCGGGAGCCACCTCACCTGGCCCTAATTTTGTTTTTAATAAAAAAAAAAAGTACTTTAATTTGGATCTAGTGCAAAATAAAAATGACAACTGGGTATTTTTAAGATTTAACAACTAAGACTTATCAAATATACTTACCTGAGGAAAAAAAGTAGAGAAAAGAACTTCTCATATGGTGAAAAATAATAACTTAACCTAGAAGTTCACATAATAATCACTTCACCATCTTTTGCCTCAAAACAGGAGCTGCATGACTTGAGAAAAATATGACGTGTGGCAGTATTCTGTCTCATGACACCTAATTCCAATTACTATCATCCATTCTGCATATATCAGGTTTTTTTCTTCTTATCTCATTAACAAATAAAACAATGTTTCAGTACACACTTAATTGTGGAAACAACATAACTCTATTTTACAACAAAACGTGGGAGTATATCTGTAGCTATGTGTGTTTGTGGGTAAAACCACCTGTACTGTTCTCTTTTTCTTTTCTTTTCCTTTTTTTAAATATTATGTTAAAGAATAGTTTTTTGTACAGATATAGTCTTGCTATATTGCCCAGACTGGTCTTAAACTCCTGGCCTCAAGCGATCCTCCCCACATCCAGCCTTCTAAAGTACTGGGATTACAGGCATGAGCCACAGTGCACAGCCATTTCTCTTTTTCCTCAGATATCATAGGGATGTCTGCAAAGAGTCTACTCTTTCATTTTGTAGAAGAAAAAAATAAAAGTTCAAAAAGAATAAGTGACTTTTCTTTGGTTTTAAAATCTATTTTCATGGAATTTCCAAGAATTTTCTTGACCTATTTGTTAAACTACCCTAAATTTTAGAATACCATATTAGTTGGTTAGATGATTGCTAGAAAATGGTAACTGGCTATTCATGATCATTTTATTATAGACTAATTAAGGATAATTAGGAAGTAATAACTATTTACAGATTTTAGTTGGTCCCAGAAAACACACATTACAATTAGAGGAAGCAGTTTTTTGGTTCATTGGAATTTATTCCTCAATATCTTTTTCAAAATGCCAACACTGGTGGTAATATGGGTGATACAGTTTTCTGAAAAAATCAAACTCTCAGCTTTTGACTTTTTAATTCAGATTAAGTAGCTATTAATATTTATTTTGAAGTGTAGAAGCCAAGACCCTTGGACCTCTAAGTTTCACTGAAATACCACTGACATGAGGCAGACTGATTAATAAGAGAAAAGGTCTATGTACATAACCTGTATACACAGGAGTCTTCAGAATAAAGACCCAACCCTCCAGTGAGGTACAGAAGCTGATATGCCACGTTGAGGTTACAGAAAAGATGGGGTTTAGATCCTGGCAAACAGGTTATGGGAAAGGTGAGAAAAGGAATTCTGTTGAGTGGCCCTAAAGGATTACTAGGGAGAGTAAATGGACTGGGTACAGAGACTAACTGGTAAATAGTTCTCTTTGGAATCTGAATGAGTCTGAGAGACTTTATCTTGCAAAAGGCTCTATTCAGGTGTAATTACATTCCTGGTCTTACAGGGAGGGGAAGAAAAAGCAATTGTTCTCCTTCGTGAGTTTGGATTTTAGGCACATGAAAGAACTTCAACTTCTTTGGCCAGTTGAAAAAACCTTGAGGCTTCTTCAGGTCAGCATGTCAAAGAGCCATATTTTGGGGTATCGGTTTCTGAACCCTCAGAAAAGGAAAAAGGATGAAACTAGAAAAACAGACTGTAATACTTAGCAAGTCACTGTTTAGGGTATTACTGTCTTCGACTGAGTTTAAATTCCACGTTTATCTTTCCCTGCTGAATTTTTCTTCCGTTTTAGGGTAATTGCTCTCAAGAAAAGATTCGAGATATTTGCATAACCCATGCGCCATCTAGTGGTCACAAATGGAAAAATCCACCTAGAAAAATAACACAACAGCCATTCTGTAAGAACAATTGACAGAGCTCTTCACCTTAGAGACCATGCTTAATAAGATATGCCATGTCTTTTAAAGAATTCAACTACCAGAAATTATTTTTGATAAACTTTGAACTGCTTGTTTATCATCTGTGCTTATTACATGGATTACCTATAGCAAGAGAAAGGAGTATTTCTGGATGGTTTATGTTGAAATTGATTAAGGACAATTCCTATTGTGTTTTAGGTCTGCTAGTAACCACTGCTCACTCACACCCTTGCCAGAGCTAGATCAATGCTTGACACTATGGGATCAAACTGGTATGGATCAAATTTCTGTCTCTGCTTCTTATTACCTGAATGATCCCTGGCAAAATCACCTACCCCCTCTGGCCTCCTGTAAACCATTTCTGTAAAAAGGAGTTAAAGTCAGAAAATTACATCTTAGGCACTTACAAAAATTCCCAACACATATTAACTACTCAATAAATGTTAAGCGTTATTAATGATTATGAAACAAGTGAGAAGAATGTATAACATTTTTATATTAAATTTACCCAATTCTTCAATCAAGCCAATGCAGAAAGCTAAAGCTGTTCCGCCAGTGCCATAAGTCTGTAATTAGCAGTAGTTACCTGCTCTCAGAATAGACAGAATTTACAGGCTCTTATGGGGATTTCAAAGGGTCAGCATGAACCATTGTGGGCCACTGGATCCAACTGCCATGAATCCTTCAGAAGTGGATATGGAGAGGGGGTCGGCAAATGAAATTTCTGTCCCAGTGGAGATGGGCCCAAAAAAATCTCTTTCAATTTTTTTAGCGTATATTGGCCATTCTTGAATTTTTCACTACATTATTTTTCTGCTTTATGCTGGTCTTTTTTCAGCCTGTCCACTGCTCATTAGCTGTACAGTAAACAAGGAAGTAAACAAGGAAAAGTGATATTGAAATAAATCCTAGGCCAGGTGTAGTGGCTCATGCCTGTAATCCCAGCACTCTAAAAGGCCAAGGTGGGAGGATTGTTCTAGCCCAGGAGTTTGAAACCAGCCTGGGCAACATAGCAAGACCCTGAGACTCTGTTTTACCTTCTGATTTTTCTACCTATTTTCGATGAGAAGGGTGTTTTACAGCTAGTAGTCTCTGGCAACGTGGATAATTTACTGTCCTATTTAAAAAATGTCACAAAAAAATCCAATTAAGTCTTTTCTCATTATTGTTCTATACTCAGAAAAAAATAGCCTGGAAAAGGCATATTACTGTATTTCTTTAACCAAATGTTATGGGTTTGTTAATTTCTAGTTGTGCTAGACTCTTCGCATGCATGACCTCAGTTAGTCCCCACATCACTCTTAGGATAAAGGAAAAAATATTATCTCGATATTATAGATAAGTCAACTAGGACACACAGCTAGTAAGTGGCCAAGCTGACAGATTCAGATTTCTCTGGAGCCTCCTCAAAGGATACAGAAACAGAGGACCCATGGCTAACATCACTCTACTCGGAAGCAAGCTCCTACCTTTGGGTACTGTGCAAGTAACTAAGAGATCAGTGAGGCTCTCCAGCCGTGGACCTGTGATCTGTACACACACACTCACATTCACTCACACACACACATGCACACACACACATATATGCACTGAAAACTCCAGCTGTCTAAACCCACCTCATTTCTGATGGAATATTCTTACACAATGGTGGTGAACACCAGCATTGCTCATATGAGAAAATACTCATTTTGTCTAAAAACTTGGGGCCTCAGAAGTTAAAAAATACATATGTATCAAAAGGAGAAAAAGAAGAAGTCATTAGGATGTGCAAAATGCGAAAAGAAAATTATCGATTAAGATTTTTGCTTAATAGAAAATAGCAGAGTTTGAGGTTGCTGTGAGCTAGGCTGATGCCACGGCACTCTAGCCTGGGCAACAGAGCCAGACTCTGTCTCAAAAAAAAAAGAAAAAAAGAAAATAGCAATTCTATTTTTTTAAAAAAAGTCTGATCTCTCAAGAAGTTTGTGGCTCACGTCTGTAATCCTAGCACTCTGGGAGGCCGAGGCGGGTGGATTGTTTGAGCTCAGGAGTTTGAGACCAGCCTGAGCAAGAGCGAGATCCCGTCTCTACTAAAAATACAAAGAAATTAATTGGACAACTAAAAATATATAGAAAAAATTAGCCAGGCATGGTGGTACATGCCTGTAGTCCCAGCTACTCAGGAGGCTGAGGCAGAAGGATCGCTTGAGCCCAGGAGTTTGAGGTTGCTCTGAGCTAGGATGACGCCACGGCACTCTAGCCCGGGCAACAAAGTGAGACTCTGTCTCAAAAAAAAAAAAAAAGGCTGTCATCTAAATGGAGAAAAAAAATAATATAAGGAACTGCTTTTCCTGGAATAAGCAATTATCTGAGAATGAGGATTTACATGTTGGAAAAGGAAGCTGAAAAAATGCAGAATATCAACAAAGACACTGAACGATGATTAATTCCAAAGATCTTTATTTTATCAATACAGAATGGTTCATTTAACTAATTTTTGTTGAAAGTTTTAGAACCAATCTGCCATTTTCAATGCAGCTAGATCTGGAATATCAAGTATATTGTGGACATGAGAGTAGTTCTTCAAGTAAACACAGTATCCAGATGTCCTAGGAGATAAAAGTAAAAGAAATTTAAAAGAAAAAAATCTTAGAATGGAACAGGGTACATTTTACTATCTGTTAAATATAAACTGGTAGACATTTTTAAACGATCATAACCACACATTCCCTTTGATGTGGGCCCCTTGGTAAAGTCACAGAGAGTTATGAGACTGTTTTGTATCACACATCTCCAGATTAAAGCCTGTCAGGAACAAGACACACTGATTCACTGCAGGCTTTAACCACACCTGTGTAATCAAGCAGGGAATCCATGGATCACTGGTGTTGTGCACCAACCAGAAAAAAATAGGAATTGTGATGGGTCATGGTATTGTCATTTTTATAATTGCACTTTTTGAACCAAACCTTACCAAAACAATAGAGCTTCTTTCATAGATAGGAAATCTTTTTCTGCACAGGCTAATCAATTAAGTTAGTTTTGGAAGATTTCTCTTTATCTAAATCGGAAACGTTTGATATTTTTTAAACAATTGTTAACAATCACAATAATTTGATTTATATGTTATTCATCAGACATATATCACATGAACATATATACAGAAACCATGTAAGTAATCCAATATCTCTTCTCCTCAGAGAGATATTGGATATTGAGACGGGGAACAATAGTTTCTATTTTTTAAAAAAGGAACATAGAAAGTAGGAGCTCTTGGAAAATAAAAATAAAAAATATTATAGCCAAAAAGCATGCAACAAAGGAGCTCAAATATAAAGTTGAAGAAATATGAAAGGTCAAATATCTAATAACTGACATTCCATAAGGAAGAAAGAAGGCAAGTGAAAATAAATTATCTATGACATATGTCATGAAAACATCCCAGAACTTAAGGATTTGAAATCTAGATTAAAAGACCCAGTGAGTACCCAGCATAAGGAAAAAGAAATTATATACCCAGGGATCATCATCATAAAATTTCAGAACACAGGAATAAAGACAAGACCCCAAACCTTTCAGAAACAAAAAGGTCATTTATTAGGGATCAGATATAAGAAGAATATTACATTCCTAAGGCAACACTGGAAGACACTAGAAACAAATGAAGCAACATCATCAAATTTTTTGTGAAAAGGATTTTCAATCTTGCATTCCATACCCAGCCAAGCTACTAATCAAGCACAGATTTCAACAGAAAGACTAAAAGAAATGTCCAGAAGAAAAATATTAAAAAATTTAAAATGGGGGTGATTAATTTTCTGATATGTATGTGAGAAAAAGTTCATCAAGAAATATCTGGAGGACTTGAGAAGAATAAATGTATAGAATAAGGTGCATAGAAAACTAAGTAAACCAAAAAATGAATCATAAATAGATCAAGGGCAAGATTAAAAGTTGTAGAAAAATAGAAATAAAATCTTAAGACATATGTGAGTCACATTACATGGCCATAATAATGTCCTTGGTGAATACTGATTTAACCCAAAATTATGATATAACTATTAATGTACAGGAAATGACACAAGAAAGCAAAATCCTCATCTATGTAAAAGAAAGTCAATAAATATTACTGGGTCCCCAAATACCATTTTCCAGAAATAGGAAGGAGACTTCCTTGGAAAAATGCCTGATTTCAGGTCTGGGATAAGAAAGAAATGTGCACAAGATAAGCCCAGAATACCTTGTTGTTTCTGAATGCTATCAAAAGTTACTGAGCATGGCTACAGGCCTTCAAAATGGTGTTGTCTCTACATTTGCTTGTGTTCCAAACTTTTCATTACAAAAAGTTTAAAAATGGGTTGGAGAGTAGAATTGGGGAAAGTAAAGGGAACTGTTTTAGTAAATGAGCTTTTTGCAATATTTGAATCCTTTACAATGAGAATGTAAATGTATTTGCTCCTCATGTGATTTTTAATTTAAAGTTAAAAAAGAAACAATAATATAAGCATGTGTAAGGCAGAGTTCTCCAGAGAAGCAGAACCAGCAGGATAGATAAAGATATATAGAAAGAGATTTATTGTGAGGGGTTGGCTCACGCAATTATGGAGGCTAAGAAGTTCCACAACCTGCTGTCCGCAGCTGGAGGCCTAGGAAAGCCAGTAGTGTGGTTCCACTCAGGAAAGCCCAAAGGCCCAAGAACAGGGAGTGCTGATGTCCAAGGGTAGGAGAAGATGGATGTCCAGCTCAAAAAGAAAAGGAATTTGCCCTTCCTACACCTTTTTGTTCTATTCAGGCCTTCAACAGATTGGATGATGCCCACTCATACTGGTGAGGGAAAATCTTCTTTTCTCAGTCTACCAATTTAAATGCTAATCTTTTCTAGAAACACCCTCACAGACACACCTAAAAGCTCACCAGCTATCTGGGCAACCCTTAGCCCAGCCAAGCTGACACATAAAATTAACCATGATGAAGCATGTTAGAAGTGTGGAGTTAAATGCCGTCAGAGATATTTGGGGATTGGAGGTGTTGGCCAATGGGAAGTACAACCAGAGCATGAAGAGAGGGGAACAGCAACTGTTGTTTCATTATTTGTAAGTGTCTTGGTATTACTTGATGTTTAAATTATATTCATATTTTACTTCAATATAGACAAACATGAGTCACACAGACCTTCATTCAAAACCCGATTTAGCCATTTATTAGCCTTGAGCAGTGGCTTAATCTCTAAAAACTTCTTCATCTATGAAATAAAGGCAACATATCCCCTTGCGAAATCATGCAGTTTTAGTGTAGTATGTTTAAAGCACCTATATTATATTTAGAACCTTTGTAGAAGCTGAGCTTTAGTTCCTCTAAAACCTGAGGCAGACGGTCAAAGTCTGCCGAAATACAGCCCGGATGGATGCGGATGTGTGTGTACAGCAGGGGTCAGGTGGCCAATGTTCTCTTCCAGTTTAAGGTACAGAGAGTGTTGGAGGAATCCGTGACCTTAATGTATCAGATGTTGTTGGGACAGAAGTCAAGTTTCCCTCTTGAAAGGGGACAAAGAGGCTTTCTCTAAGGCACAGGAATACTAACAAAACATTAACGACTAGTCTATGCTAAACTGCATACTGGTCATATAAGACACCTAAAGTCTTCAATTCCATTAAGGTGGCTGCAGCTTGAGCGAATCACCAGGGAGCTCAGAGTGAGCAAACTGGCTTTTCCTCACATTCAATATCGTAGTTGACAGAAAGGCAGAGTAAAGGAAAACGTGGATCAAATATGTGGTGATTAACATCAGTGAGGCTAAATCGGGAAGATGCTTTATTTTTATGTGGGTCTTGACATTTCTTTAAAATTCATTCTACTGATGTGTCAATTTCTTATTCACTCTGGAGATGGGCAGAATTCATGCTTCTGATTTTAACAGTTTTGTTCTAATAAAGAAGACATAATTGAACACCCAGTGCTGCAAATTTGTTCTCTCTCTCTTTCCCTCCCTCCCTCCCTCCCTCCTTCTAACACACACACACATACACACACACACACAATTTATATCAGCCTAAATACCTATTTTATGTACTTAAACATTTAAAATGTTTGCTATTGATTTACCTTTATTTTACATATTTTTCACTAAATTGAATCTCAGAGAGGGTGCAGGCTCATTAGACTCAGGGTCCATAGATCCCAAATTGCTGTTAACTCACTTATACCTCTATGACCTTAAATAAGTTACCTGGTTGCCTCGATCCTCAGTTCCCACATCTGAAAAATGGGGATAATGATAATACCAGCCTCACAGGGTTGTTGTAGGGCTAAAGAAGCTAATCTACACCACGTGATTATTACAGCACCTAGCACAGAGCACGGGCTCAGCAAATGTTGGATGTTATTATTGTCACCACTACGACTTTACAGGATTTACTGTATGTCAGGGACTACTCCAGTGCTTTGTAACTATTAATTTACTTGTTCCTCACAAAACCCTACAAAGTCGTTATTATTATATCAATTTCATATTTGAGACGCTAAGATAAATTGAAGAATGCATCCAGGATCACACAGCTGGAGTTTAGACAATGACAGCCTGGCTGCAGAATGCATGGTGTGACCGTTCTTGTCTTTTCCCTCTCCTTTTCTCTCTTCTTCTCTAACTATTGCTAGCAATAAGCAATAAATAAATACTTGTCAAATTGCATTTGTGCAAGAAAGAGATAGGACAAGAAAGTTTCTAGTAACAAACGTGGAAGTAATTTCACAAGATCTTAAGGGCTTTTCAATCACCATTACTTAAAATATGAATGCTCTGACTTAAAACAGTAACATTCTTGTTTAATTATCTTGCAAATAATTAAATATCAGCTACCCATATTATTACATAAGAGAAAGTAGAATTTGAATAATGTTTAACATATTAACATACAATGAGTGCTTTCGATAATGCTTGTTATTTTTTCACGGCAAGCAAAAAAGTCTCCAGAGATTTAAAGCAGGGAGATTCACCAATTACCTTTATTTGTAGGGGTGAAGATAGCATTTCACTCCAAAGCTGAGCTGTGACATACAAGAAAGCATCCTAAGGTAATTTGTTTACAGTGGGATTTGAAATAGAACATATTTACCCAAAACTTATTTGCAAGCATTTCATTACCTCTGACCAATGACCTGCTAAAGATAAGGGCTGTTTACTCTTTAAATGACTTATCTAGAATCTCGTGTTCCCCCCCCCCCCCGTGACTTTTCACATGAGTGCATCAGACAGGCAGAGTTTGACTTTACAGACTCCTCTTGGGATGTCACCACTTACATTTTAACACTGTTACATTGCTGCTGGAACTGAGAGTAGCTTCCATATGCGCACCGACGTGCTGACTGTACCATCAGCTTCTTAAAAATGTACATCGCCCGGACGTGCAGTCTCCATGAGATTACTCCATGAGCTCCAGTTGCCTATAAACTAAACACGGACATAATCAAACAGTAAGATACAAAGAGGTCTGTGTGCGTATAGGACAGTATTGGCCCCAGATGAAAGAGGAAAGTTGAGAAGCCCAAATCCTAACAATTGCATTGTCATTCCAACAAAGCAGGCTAAAATGATGCTGTAAGTGTTTGTTTCCTTTATCGTTCAATAACTGAGCTCATATCACATTTAAAGATAATGGTTTGCGTGGGGTAACACTTAATTCAGCCTTATCCCACCCCTCAAAGAAATCCAGAGTGGCAGGGATGGAGGAAAAATTAAATGCAGAAAAAAAAACGAAGACACTGGCTTGTATTGACTAGGTTTTACTCATCATACTCCCCAAATTAATTGCTAAATAATTATCTGAAGAGGTGAAGAGTTAGCAAACTGGGGCCAATTATTTAACTTCTCTGGGACTCAGCTTTCTCAACACAACTGCTCTGCATTTAGCCATACTAAATTATTTGCAGTGCCTTAAAGTAGCCACATCTGTTTAATGCTTACATTTTCAGCCCCTACATCTATTGCCTGGCACTTAGTAAGTTCTTAGTAGATATTTAATTTTAGAGTTGCAGGAAAATCCACCATAAAAAATAATTGGGGAAAAGAAGGAACATAGTTACTAATTTGCTGTTTTCGGTCTCTGTCTCTCATTATGCAATTAGTTATGCTTGTATGATATACAAGCTCTGGGAAAATAAACCATTTCCAAGAATTTATTAGAGTGAGAGACTTTGCCTTGAAAGAGGTAGTAAGAGAGTTCCAGCAATGTCTTGGTCATCAATACAGTACATTTTTATTTTTTTTCTGAATGGTTTTAATTTTTACAATGAAAATTAAAGATGTAAAGAAGTCCAGAAACCTGAAACAGACCAAAATAAAAATAGATCATTAATTGAAGAGTGGCATTTGTTATGCAATATTGCTTTCATTTGTTTATGTGGCTATCCCTTTTACCAAGCTGTAAGCTTTTTCAGGGCAAGAACTTATGGGATCTTACTCATCTTTATATCCAGGATGATACTCAAAATACTTAACGATCAATATGAGAGAGGCTCTGACCAATTGGAACGGATGCTGGTTGTAAACCACCAATGTGGCTATATTTGTGTACTGGTTGAATACAGTTGTCCGTTGAGATTGGTCCCAGGAACCTCCCCCCACCTGCACATAACCTACGTACTTCTCCCCATATACTTTAAATCATCTCCAGATTACTTGCAGTACCTAATACAATGCCCATACCTCACTTCATTCATGTGAATTCAATGTAGTACTTGGCATATAGCAAGTTTGGTTTTTGGAAATTTGTGGACATTTTTCCTGAATATTTCTGAGCATTAGTTAGTTTAATCCATGGACATGGAGGGACAACTGTATAAGTCCTATTCTATCCCTAGTGCCTAACACAATGCCCAGGAAACACTAGATATTCAATAAATGTTTGATAAATGCATAAAAAAATGAATGATAATAAATGCCTATCAAAGCCTGGATCTTCCAGGATTGTCCTACTATCACTCTTAAAGTCTCCTTTGGACTCGATGGCCTTGCACAGTGCAGGGAGCAGGGAATGATGCTATTTGGGAAAACACTATAGAGTTTTCTAGAACTATTGACAATGAATTCAATTAGTCAAGCACTTTTTTTTTTTAATAATAGAGATGAGGTCTCTCTATATTGCCGAGGCTGGTCTCAAACTCCTGGGCTCAAATAATTCTCCCACCTTGTCCTTCCAAAATACTGGGATTACAGGCATGCACCACTGCAGCTGGCCATTCCAGCACTTTGTGGTAGTCACTACAACCTTAGGTATTATTGGGGTCATAATTTCAGTAATAAACATAGAAAGCACATTAAAGTTCTCCCATGCAATGAAGATTGCGATCCCAGACAACAGGCTAGTTGTACTCAGCATTTTTTGTATGGCAACACCTGAATTGGATATAGAAATTGCTGATTTATAAGAGGCCTCTAATAGTTATTTTCTGTTAAAATAGTATTACATTGAAAATATTTCTTATCTTCCCATTGTAATTTGGCATATGAATTATTTTAGATTTTTTTATAAGAAATAGAAGGTTGTAAAAAAAATAATATCAAAGTGTGTGGAAACATACTGTTTCCTACTGAATAAACTTGAAAAAACACCTTAACCTCTATAATTGCTCATTTATCATCAACAAAAGCATCAAATATTTATTGACTTCTTAATGGAAAATTGTCATTTTGGAAGCTGCTCAGTTTTCATACCCCTTTCTCAAAATATGTGTGCAGCCTTGGTGAGACAGTAAACCCAGGAATCTTCACTCCCTCTAAAAAAATTAAAGGGCTGTCAAAGGCTAGCAGATCCTTCTTCTCAATTTCCAGGTATAGTCAAGGGTGGGCATATGGCCTAAGTTCTCCAGGTCACTCTCTATACAGGAGTTTTTGAATTGTGAGCAGAGTGACATGGAAGAAGCAGACGGAGTTGACAAATTCCAGTGGCTGTGCCCACGGGACATTCTCAACCGCTTCCTGCTACAGAGACCCCTAGGCCATGACTGTGTGCCCCAGACTTGGATCTTCAGCTCTCCTTTTCTAGATTTTAAGATCTTACATATTGTTTCAATAAATATGATTTTAGACGAAGTTAAAATTAGTCTCTGATATTTGCACTGAAGAATTGTAAGGTAGAAGACACTGGAATTACAAACAGGTGCATGGTAATGTCCTTGCCCTCTGTGAGTGGACAACCTAGGTGAAGAGACAGAGAAGACAAGTGAGAGTGCAGACAAAAGGCAGAAAATGAGCAAGAATGGGATGGAAACATATGGGATCTTAGAGATCCTGGGAGTCAGGTTGTTTGGGATAAGAAATTCTCCCTTGAGAGAGAGAAATTCCTTGAATTTCCAAAATAATTGGTCAACAGCCTTGACTGTCAGGTATCTATACAGGCTAAATAATTGAGTCATACAAAGAAAAAATGTGGCCACTGCCCTCGGAGACAGTGCTGTCTAGTTGGAGAGACACATTTCATTCATTAAAAATTAGAAAATAATCAGGACATAGCTCAGTGTCAGATTTGGTCATACAGATTTAAAAGCAAGAATGAACAGGAGTAAGACTGGACATTGAAGAGAAGGTGGAGCATCAGCCAGTTCAAAATAACTTTTTGTCAGTTCAATGAAAATCATCAGTTTAAAAGCAATAATTTCCTATTAAAATGAATTTCAAAAATAGCTAATCCTTATATAGAAGTTACAATGCCCCAGCACTGTTCTAAGCGCTTAACATGTATATCAACTTAATGTGTTCTGGTAAATATTGAACAATCTTTCCTGGGTTGGGAGAGGGTGGAATCCTGATTTGTAGAGTCTGCCAATTTCTGTGGTGTAAATTCTCCCACTCTGGTTGATTTCAAGATCCCAAAGTGATGTCACTGAAGGTGGAGTTGGAAAGAAGTGTAATCTTACAAGTCCACTCCAGCACACCACTTGTCCTCACACTTCTTGCACATGAGATCTAATCAGGATCACGTACTCAACATTGATGGGCTGAATCTGAAAAGGGATTTAGAGGTCAACTTGCTCAACATCTGCATTTTCAAATGGGAAATATCATGCCTTAATGTAGGTCATTGACAAACTCATGGTCACACTAGTAATTAAGAACTAACCCCCTGGGGTCTGGGTAGACAAGAGGCTGAATTCTAATCTAATTGGTCAGGTTTCCATTCAAAATGCAGTCCAACCCTGAAAGTGATTTCTGTGTTCTTAGTTTGGGGAGGATATCCAAATACCAAGTATCTAATATCTCCTTTTCAAATTTATACACCTTTCCTGGCTACCATTCCAGGCTTCTCTCCCTACAGAGTACCTGGATAATCTGATTTTTGCCTTCTCTTTTGTTTCTTGCACAATACACAAAAAGGTAATCATGCGTTTGTGTGACAAGTTTTTTAACAAATAGAAAAACCCTCTAAAAAATAAAAGAATAAAAAGACAATCAAATTGGAATCAGGCTGTTCGCTTATTCTGTGCCTATGTGACTGCTTATGGGATGATCCTTGGTCCCAAAGCAGCTTCCCCACATTCTGTTACCATGTCTGAAATTTCACCACTCAGCCCTCGGGACCTTAAAAGATTGTCCTGGTTTCCTAAATGCTATAGCATAAAGCCTCCTGGAGATTAATTATTCTGCCATATGTATTAGGGAGAGACCATTGATAGCTAAAGAAAAGTCATGAAAACCAATATGTCAGAGATTTTAAAAGTTAGTTATCAAATGTGGAATTAAAAAAGCCCCATTAAAAAAAAAACTTCACATATTTAACACTTTTGCCTACATTTGGAGTTAATACCATTAGAAATTCTTTAACATACAATAAGATTCTAGTTGTGAAGCCTACTAAAATAAAATTCTGCCAGATAACTCCCATGAACAGAAACAAATTATATTTTTTCTTGCTTCTTAAAACAATAAATTGTTTAAGAAATGCCTTCTGTGTTATATTGACCTCCAAATTATTTTATTTTTATGTTGTTATTATTTTTTGGATGTCCAGCTAAGCATTTGTTCTGTAATAGCCTATAGACCACGCAGAATTGTGCTGGTTTTAGAATGGCTTTTGGATATTAGCGATGGGGCACGGGATTCATTATGCTTTTGAAATATTAGAGTGAACTGGCTGGTTATCAGCGCTGTGAAAGGAAACCCGCTCAGCTGACTGCTTAGCTCAGAGATTGTTTCCTTTGGCAGACAACATAAAGAAGATATTTGCTTTATCCATGAAATGTATATTTAGTATAAATAGTAACCATAACTTCCCTGAGTAGATGAAAAATGATCTATTTACTCTGAGAATATCAAACCAGCAATTTTACAGGTCTTGATAAAAAGACCAAAAAAAAAAAGTATTTGATCGACTCCATGGTGACCAGGATCAGACTGTGTCCGCTAAATCCTCTCCTACTCCATTCCCTCCTCCCACTCGAAGCTCTAATCCTCTTCTGCACATTCTCCCTGGGCCCCAGTCGCTTTAGATAGCTGCCTTAAACCAAGATATTGCTCCTTCCCCCAACATAATCTTATGTGAGACCCTTTATTCAGGAGAATGATTTAATATTCCTGAAAGAGCTCCCTGCTACAAGAATCTAAACACAGGCAGCCCCTACATCTGCTTCCCCAACACACTCCCTTCTGTGCTAGAGCCTAGACCAGACAGTGCTCTCCCCGCTTGGAGACCTGTTCCCCAAAACCTGGTCCCTGGTGCATTCTGGGAGGTCATTCATGGATTTCTTGATGAGTTGCTTTGCTGTCTTTCCAGAAAAGAGTTATCACACAAACGAACAAAAGTAAGAAGATAGCTCAAAATACAGTAAAGATACATTAAGGATTTAGGCAGTAGCATAATTTCAGGACACTTTAAATTACTATTTGCACCACATCCTTGTCTGACCTCAGGGAGTTATGGTCTGTAAGCAGGATTAGAGAAGAGACAGGCAGAGAGATTAGACATGCTCTGGGACAAAAATAAGCAAAGGAAACTGGGCTATGCTTTCAGGCATGGATTAATCTAATTTTATGGCAGGGAGGAAGGGGTTGTTTAGGGGCTTAAATCTATGGGAGCATCTCAGATACTGATGAAGTTTGACTTTTTTATTTATTTTATTTTATTTTTTTCCTTTTTGACAGATATGTAGAGATGAGCAGAAAAATGACTCTGGGAAGGAAAGACTATAGAGATTTATTTGAACTACTTGCACAGATTTATTTTAACTATTTGCACAGACCTTTTTATCTCGTTCTTAGAAAGAGGCTGATATTTAGTGTAATTCCAGTTCAGAATCACAATAATTCCTTAGAATTAATATGGAAATGTTTAACCAGTACATGTTTATTTAGGGCATTACTAATGAAAAATATTCTAAGCAGCCCAGTTTTACAATTTACACATGAAATGAGAGAACGTTCAATTCAAAGTTGAAATATTGAATAATTGAAATGAGGATTTGCTTATAAATAAAGCAATCTCCAGCACCAGGGAGGGGCTGGGGAAGGGTTGGGGAGGGAGCACGTCCTGGCCCCACAGCTCTAACATGGTCCAAACAGGAAAGCTTCCTGGGGAAGTGTGGCTGCTCTCGTGGAGTTTCTGAGCCGGAAGCATGCTGGGCGGGGCAAGCAGCCTCAAGTCCTCTCGGGGTTCTGTTCCAGACCAGCCAGTGGCCTTTATCACAGCAAAATACACCATGTCCCGCGGCGCGCAGGTGCGGTTAAAGAGCTTTGAAATGCAAATATGTTAAAGATAAGGGGTATCCCCGTGACCCCAAGCACTTTTGAAGTAGGTTCTCTCTCTGTGAGAGAATTTAGCATCTTTAAACAAGGTTCTAAACACACAGAAAAGGGCGGTTAGGAAACTCCTCTCTTCACGGTTGCGTTAGGAATGCCTGTTAAGCAACTCACGGAAATAGTACAAAGAGAAGAAAAGTGAATGACAAATCACTAGGGCTTACTCATTTAGCTGCAGGGGTCATGTCTAATGCTCTACTTTAAATGATAATGTATGTTTTCCCACAATACCTTCAGTTAGTAGCCTCCACTTGGTGCTTCACTCATGCAAGCAATGCTCCTACGGAGAAACCAAGGACAGCTCTGCAAACCTCCCCTCTCTGAGAACAGCCAAGCGCTTCACGGCGCTGTGGCTCTAGGGTAACAGCAGGAGCAGCGCAAACTGTGCGGTCTTCCCTAAGTCACCTCACCACTGTAGCTTCACCAGCTCCAAGGAAACGTAATAACTCTGTTCTCGAGGTTGACTTTATGAACAGGTGGAGTGCGCAAACGAGTTCTGCTTCAAGGAAGGCAGATTGGCTCCTTACTCCATCAAGCTTTGTTTGTTTTTAGTAGCTTTATTAAATTATAATTGATACACAATAAATTGCATGGATTTCAAGTGTACATTTTGATATTAATATTTTGGACATATGTACACACCCATGAAACCATCACCACTGTTAAGATAACAAACACATCCGTCCCCCCAACGTCTCCTTGTGTCCCTTGGCAATCCCTCCCTCCTGCTCCTTCCCGTCCCCTTCCATCTCCAAGAAACCCCTGATCTGCATTCCATTTCTCTGTTTAGCTTGTATTTTCTAAAATACATATAAATGGCATCATATATATTTGGAATAATTATTTGGATGCATGCAACAATAGCTCATTCCTTTTTATGACTAGTTTTCCTATCTAACATCCTAAAATTTTAATTCTACCATGAGACATCCCTTGGAGTTCAAGAAAAGTTTCTGATCTTTAACATGCCACTTTTTAAAAATACAAATCCTTCCCCCAAATGCATCAGCTGATACCTCTTTTAGGGAGTTGGGTGGTAATTAGCTGAGAATTGGATGCAAATAGGAGGCAGGCTCCAAGAAAGGAATATAAACATTGGGGTGGCAGGAGGCACCAAAGATAAACTTTGAATTTTTGGTGCTTTAGTGATGACCACATTCATGGTATCCCATGTGGATACTATAATTAGGTTGCCAGTTTTTAAAAGCTGAATAATTGTCTTTCATTCTTTGCTATTTTCACTGCCAGCCAGTCTCATCCAAGCTCTGGGGTTGGCACTTGACACATTCCCACCCCCTCGTGAGTTTCAAGGATGCCCACCCTCTGCTGTAGGGGGCTTAAAAGTGTCCTGGACTGCTGAAATGACATTAATATGTGTGGGGCATCCACAGAGTCCCTGAGATCACCAAGAATCATTGAAGTCTCTTACAGTGAGGAGACTCGTGGCACCTTCCCCAAAGCAAAAAGGTGTGCTTTTCTGAAGGATTTGCAGCCCTGCTTAGCCCCACCCCAAGGACTTCAGCAGTCTCCCCACTGCACCCCCCTATTCCCACAGCATCTGGCCAAGCCCCATCTTTTCATCTCCCACCCCTCCCATCTCCTCTAAGGGACGTTCCTAATTCCTGCTCTCCCTCGCTTAACACTTACTTCTTCCTGGATACTCCACTTCTGTCTAAAGACACAGGGGGCCGGTATGGGGGCAGCGATCTGGTTCTTCTATTTCTCTCCAAATCTAGTGTTGATTCATAACAACTGGGGCTTGTTTATCTCAGGTCATTCTTTCTGCTGATTATTGAGAGTATGATTTGGATAATTTAAAAGGAAGGAGGAGGCCCAGACGTGGTGGCTCACGCCTGTAATCCTAGCACTCTGGAAGGCTGAGGTGGGTGGATCGCTCAAGGTCAGGAGTTCAAGACCAGCCTGAGCAAGAGCAAGACCCCCATCTCTACTAAAAAATAGAAAGAAATGATCTAGACAATTAAAAATATATATATACAGAAAAAATTAGCCAGGCATGGTGGCACATGCCTGTAGTCCCAGCTACTCGGGAGGCTGAGGCAGGAGGATAGCTTGAACCCAGGAGTTTGAGGTTGCTGTGAACTAGGCTGACGCCACGGCACTCACTCTAGCCTGGGCAACAAAGCGAGACTCTGTCTCAAAAAAAAAAAAGGAAGGAGGAGGAGGGCAAATTATTTTTTGATCTTATGTGTCAAGTAAAACAATCTTACTTCTTGAGTTAAGTAGAAGAAAGGCCATGCATAAATAAGTGGGGAAAAGTAAAACATAAACATTAATATTTCAAGATGTTATCTTACTACATGTATTAAATAATTTATATGTATTTATGATCCCCTAATATTACTGGATTCAAAGACATTTTTTTAAATGGAATTTAATAGAATATTTCCAAGTCTTAGAAAAACCTACAATGTAACAGGGAGAATTAACCATCAAGATATACCTTTTGACCCCAGACAGCCTACTTAGCTGTGGTTAAACTAAAAGATTACTTTGCAGCCCTTTAGAAAGACAAAACCTGAGATTTTTTAAAAAGATCAATATATCGTTGTCATTGTCCAAAAACCATTTACCAAATAAATGTAGGGCTGTGCTATTTTGTGTGAAGTCAGCATCATCGTGGGCTGAGCCTGCATGGGGCCCTAAGGACCACTTTAATACCATTATTTCCCTTGATGAGATCATTTTCGATCCCTCAACAATGCAGGGGTGTTGGCAGAGAAAAGGAAAGAGCCATTGTGTGGGAAGAGAGAGTCTGCTGTTAAAGAAAAACTGTGAGGCTGTTAACCAGACTGGTTGCAAGGTTTTCAGAAGGGAATGCAGCTTCTCATGTGCCCTTGACTGTGCCCTCCACTGGTACCACCTGGTAGTGATCTGCATGTCCTGCAATCCCATCAAGAAAGCCATAGCAGTGGCTTTCATCCAGAGGCTTGGTGGAGTGACCAATTTCATCTACAGATGTGCCCCAAATGCCCATTTGAGTGTCCCAAAGGCCATCCATTTATCAGGTGCTATCTCTGCCACCAGCTCAACCAGAAGCCAGTAGGAAATGGATCTTGTCCTTTCCAGAATAACTGTCCCCTCTTGTTTCAGAGATAGTCTCAGCTCCATAACCCTTAAGAGCCAAGGGGCTCTTTTCATTTTCATTTGCTGTACATGAGCTTGTCTGATTGTTCAGGGGCCAAGATGAGATTCATGATCTTGGAATCATAACTAATACTCCTTTCATATATTTTCATGAAATTACTAAATATCAAGATAACAAGTCTATTCTACTTGGCAGGTATGGCATCCTTGACTTATTCTTTCCTTTTTTAAAAAAGCATATAGTTCTCCCTGAGATTTTGAAGATGCTGGCAAAAAAAAATGAGTAGTATGTGAATGATTGCATTTATATGCCATTCTGGAAAAGGTAGAACTATGGGAACACAAAACAAATCAGCAGTTGCTAGCGGTGAAATGTGGAAGGAGGAGACAATTACACACAGGTAGCAGGACAGAATCTGGGGGGTGACGAACCTGTTCTGTGTCTTTGTAGTCACAGGACTCCACATATTTGTCAAAACTCATAGAACTATGCACCCAAAAATATGAAGCTTACTGTATGTAAAATGTTTTAAAAATTACACTGAGTCATAATGCATTGGTATCTGTAAAAGGTGGAGTTTGGAAAAAATAGTTAAAATGACTATTTCAACTCCTGTTTTTCTTATGATATCTGGGAAAATAATTTATGTATTATCGTTAAAATAATTCTTGATTAATTTCTTAAAAATGAATAATATGGACATTATGGCATATAAAAATAGCAAAATAAATACAACTACAGCTTGTCCAGTGTTAATAGAACACATTAAACATTATTCCTAAGGCTGGATGTAGTAGCTCATGCCTATAATCACAGCACTTTGGGAGGCCGAAGCAGGAGGATCCCTTGAGCCCAGGAGTTTGAGACCAGCGTAGGCAACATATCTAGATCCCCTCTCTACAGAAAAAACAAAACAAACAACAACAGTAACAAAACGGGCATGATGGCATGCACCTGCAGTCCTAGCTACTCGGAAGGCTGAGGTAGGAGGATCTCTTGAGCTCAGGAGTTAGAGACTGCAGTGAGCTATAATCAGCCTGGGTGACAGAGCAAGACCCTGTCTCAAAAATAAACAAACATTATTCCTAACCCTCACCACACCTTTTCTATCCTACTCTTACTAGAGTCTTCTCAGCTAAAAAGCTTATAACTAAAAGAGTATTTTTTTTTTTTTTTGTCAAGAAACACTTGATGCTTGCCAAAAAGTCCTGCATCCACCCGTCAGTGGAGCCTAGAGACCAATTAGTCATGTTCACATGTTAGAATGTTTACTGGTAAAACTCAACCATCTTTTGAGTTCTTATTCACATCTCCATCCCCAGAAGCTCTTCAGTTGGCTCATGTGTTAGTATCCAAAGAGCTTTTCCCTGGGGTAAAAACTACAAAGTCACTGATTAATTAGCTAATTTGTTTCCATGCTTTGTGAACAGTGCTCTTTGTCCTTCCTCTTTCTTCAGATTCATGCTGCTCCATTCTCTTCCTGTTGGTGACTCTTCCATCCTTTAAGCTCAAATAAGATGACCACGGTCAATCCATTTCCTACAGATTTCTTTCATGTGTGCATGTGCATGCGGGTGTTTAATCAAAAAGATGAGAAATGAAGGACTCTGAAATACTTCTGTAAAGGTCTCTCTGAGAGAAGTAACAGTAATTAAAAAAAAAACATAAAGAAGTTTCAAGCTGGTATGTAGAGACAAGCAATGTGAACTAAGATTAATTTTTGGTGGTATTTCCTCAACCAATTAGGAGTATTTGCTAGTTCTAAACCAGATAGTCCTATAGGAATATTCCTTACAGTTCTTTTGTTTAGTCAATAGGAACAAAATACTTAAAAGTCACCCAGCTGTCACTCCTCCTAGTCTCACCTCATTTGGCAGCCCATTAAAGAAATAATTTCATGGTGAGATTTATAAATTTCCAGTAGAAATATATCAGTCACTTTTATATTCTTTAAACTGTGATTTTCCCTGCACTCTTCCCCTGAAACCTATTTAAACTCTATGTGACTATTTAGAAAGCCTGTTCTTACATAGGTAACTGACTTATGCAGAGAAAAAACAGTTTAGCTGGAAAATAATAGAGCAACATTGATTTGGGCTAATAATTACAGAAACTTCAAACTTATAGAAACATCAGATTATTAATGAATGACCTGAAGCATCACTAAAATATCCTGAAGACTAATTTGTGTTCTACAAACCTGTGTTCTTTCCAACAACTTCAGGGCTGGGATTGTATTTCTCCCTGGCCTCACAATGCGTCACCGTAGCCTTGACTACAACAGAGCCATTGATTTGGAACACAAAGAGGGAGCAGAGACTGTCCCTGAACAAAAGATGCCCTGTGCCTGTTTTAAACGTCTCCTGAGCAAATCCTAACTTTGCCAAAGGTTTTATGCTGTTCTACACTCAATCTGACAAAAGAGTTCCTCATAATGAATAATTCAAGATTCATCAACTTGGAGTATAGACTGTATACCAAAAGTATCAACTTGTAAAAATAAATCTCCTATAATGAGTGTAGGATATAAACTCTATTATTTTGGATGGCCTGATGACACATCAGAAGGTATTTAACTAAGCTTCAAAAGTCCTTTACATCTGAGTAAATTTTTGGATTGAGATTATATTCTCTGGCTGTGAAAGAATATTGTCCTAATTGATACTCCACCACAGTTAACAAAGAAAAATGTGCAAATTTGTGTTTACATTAATTAAATAGTGAGAAAGTTATGAAAAACACACAGAAAACTGGAAAATAGGCATGATTTCCCACCATGTTCCTGAGTTTTTTTATTGGTTTTGCACTAAATTCTTTCATATTTATGGATTTCTAGGACCTGGAGTTGAAAATCATTAATACCATCTTTTATTCTGAAATAAATATTCTTTCCAATAATATTATTACATCAAAAAGAATTTTTGATATATACAGATATATTAATACTAAGATAAACTCATGTTGTTATCTAGTTACTGTTAACTTCCTCATCTTTTTTTCAAACAATAGTCAGAGGTTAAGCTTGATGTTTTGATAATGGCACTTTACAAACCACTGTGATTATTGTCTTTTATCATTACTAAATCTCCATTTTATTTTTTGTAAAACAGATTTAGGGGGTACAAGTTGAATTCCATTACATGTATATATTGTATAGTGGTGGAGTCTGGGTTTCTAGTGTACCTGTCACCAAAGTAATGTACATTGTACCCCGAAGATAATTTTTCATCCCTCCCCCTTCCTGCCTTCCCCCTTTGTGAGTCTCCAACGTCCATTCTACCACTCTGTGTGCCTCGTATAGCCATTGTTTATCTCTCACTTATGAGTGAGAACATGTGGCATTTATTTTTCTGTTCCTGAGATACTTCATTTAGGATAGTGGTCTCCAGTTTCATCCAAGTTGCTGCAAAAGACATTACTTCATTCTTTCTTGTTGCTGAGTACTATTCCATGGTATATATATACAACATTTTCTTTATCCACTCATTGATTGATGGACATTTAGTTAATTCCATGTCTTTGAGAGTATGAATTGTGTAATAAACATATGAGTGCAGGTATCTTTTTGATATAATGTAAATCTCCATTTTAGTAAAATCCAAATTCTCCTCTCCCCATCGGGGAAAACATTAAATACAGAGCAGAAATCATTGTATTATTGGGTAGAATCTTAATAGTCTGGTTTCACAAAAACAGACCAAGACAAACGCACAACTCAGTAGGGAATTGGCTTGCACCTTCAGTGACTCTTTGCTGTCCCTAGGACAAATTTAAATGCTTTTGTATGGTATTCAAGTCCCCACAAAATTTGTACCCTCCTTCTTCAGCACATTCACTCCCACCATGTACTTTTAAATATAAAACACCCTAGATTGCTCATTATTTTTAATACATTTCATTCACTAAAAAAAAAATTGTTATAACTTCCTTAGTATATGTCAGGCATTTTTTCAATACTGGAAATACATTAGTGACCAAAACAGATAAAAACACTTGTTACTAGGAACTTTATATCCGAATGGAGAGAAAAAGACAATCAATCAATCAGTAAGTGATAAACTTACAACATTTTTTTCAATCAACATTTTCCTCTTGTAGCTACCTGTAAGAGACAATAATAAAAAAATCACAACTTTTATGTTGATATAAAGTGAATATATGTTAAAGATTTTTATTTAACTCAATCAACCAGGATACCAGATGGATGTCATTGCCAGTTCAAAAGAGAATTCAAAAAGCAAATTCATCTGTGAATCAGGGGTACCGAAGTGAATGTGTAAATAGGTGCAAACCTGGTTTTTTAAAAAGGGGGTGGGAGGTAGGGAAGTCAACTGAACCTTTACTAGAAAAGACAGAATTTGCATGTCTATAGATAGACAAGAGTTAACTTTGCATTGTAGTGAATTGAATAGTAGCCCTCCACAAAAGATGTCCAGATTTTAATTCCTAGCTCCTGTGAATGTTAACTCATTTGGAAAAAGGCTCTTTGCAGCTCTAAATGTTAAAGATTTTGAGATAAAGAGATCATTCTGAATTATCAAGGTGGAGTCTAAAACCGATGCCAAGTATTTTTTATAAGAGACACATAGTAGCGATCTGGTAGCCTATGCAGAGGAGGCAATGTAACCACAGAGGCAGATGTTGAAATGATGCAGCCACAAGCCAAGGCAGTCGCCTGGAGCCACCAGAAACTGCAAGAAGAAAGGAATGGAATCTTCTTTAACATCTTCAGGGGAAGTAGAGTCCTCATGACACCTTGATTCCAAACTTCTGGCTTCCACAACTGCGAGAGAATAAACCCTCTCTGTTATTTTATGCTACAAAGTTATGGCAGCCTTGGGAAACTAATACACATTGCTGTCAGTTACCTACAACTTACAAAATTGTAAAATAGCTCCCCTAGAATCAGGGAACCAGGAGGGGTGTTCTCTAGGCAGTACTTTCCAGTGACGCACAATTTTCCCCTACGTACCTTAATAGCTTTCCTCAGGCCTTCTCTGTCTGCCAGAACTCTATGTAGCCTTCACAGCTAAATTCAAATGCCACCATTAATTTATTAATTAATTTCTATTATATATTCATTGATTTCTCCAACTATTGATAGAATGCACTGCCCTGCCAGTAACTCCTATTGGCATCTGTGTCATGGCCTTTACATGAACTTCCCAGGAGGCCATGGTCTCCTGGCGGGGTCCCATATGCACAGGTGGTACCCGATACATGGAAATGGAGCAGAAGTCACAAGAGCTGTGGCCTCCAATGACCACGGGGAAAATAGCATGAGTTCCAGTAGTAACTGAATGTTCTTTCAGCTTGGGCTCAGCATGCCCAAGCTTAATGCTATAAAGGAATATCCACATCCAAGGAATCTAGCTACATAACCGTGTATGCCCCATGTTTCCTAGCTGGAGGTTTGGTCCTTTTAGAAAATCAACATCTAAGGCAGGGAGTTGGAGGGGTGACTTAAGAACAATTTTCCCTGTATCCTTCTGAGAATTCATTTAAAACAGACTCTAATGGGCCTGTAGTTACAATCTCTTCCTTTCCGACATGCATGCCAAGTATTTTATATATGACCAGGGCCTTTAAAAAGGCCTCTGGAATCTTTAATTCCAATTCCTTATGTTTATGGATATGCCCAAATTAGTGAATTTCTAAGAGTTCACATCTATAGCAGGCATCAGTCCTTTAACAGTATCATTACGATGACCACAAATAAATCAATTGATTCTAATGGAAAAGCAGTGATTAATTTAAAATATAGCTCTGTGCTAAACCAGAGCTCAGATAAGATCAGCTGAGCCCATTCAAAGTGACAAGACCATCTCTGGTCTTACTACACTGTGGATGCCAACTCTACTGCAAGAGTTTTAATATCAAAGTCTTATCTGCCCATCGCCTTTGTTGCCCCTCAGTTTCTCTACAACTCTGGAATTTCTGGGAACTGCCGAGGGGTGTTTTACATGTACCTCCAACTCATCTTGGACTAGTGCTCACATCTCATTACTAGTGATCAATGCTTTGCTCTGATAGGCTACCATAGTCTTATCAATGCTCGATCTAGGCTGCCACTTGCCTGTGCTGCCCTCTTTGTTCGTTGCTCAGCTCTGAGCCAAAGTTCACCTGCTGCAATATGGCTACTTGTGCTGTCTCCACGGATCCCTCCAAACTGGTGCCTCTGGGACTGCTTATGCAAATGAAAAGCCCTCCATTACATCTATAAGAAGAGTCCCACAACAAGACTCTTAGGAACTGCAGAATTACACACAGACTTTTCGTTCCATCTTACACCTCTCCACCAGGATGGTTTTAGGTAATGGTCTACATGCGGTACCAAAGATGCCCTTCGACACTCAGGTCTTATTCACGCCATGGCCAAACCTTCTTTCCTTAGAATGATTTATTTTTCAGGGTACCTTGGAATTTAAATGCTGTCTCTCCCCATCTCAACCGTCTCATTTCTCCAGAGAAGTCTATATGTTCTTGATACTCATTTGTAGACACAGTTCAACTTCTTTTCCCAGGAAACTGTTTAGATCCTGTGTACAATGGTGGCTGTAAATACCTGCCTGGGCAACAAAGGTCCTGTCTGATTCTATCAATAGATATTCCCAAATCTCATTCCCTTCCCAGCTGAGACAGATCCCTCATACAAACACACGCACCCTCACATAGAAAATTAACCTTTCCTCATGGGGCATGATGTGTTTGGGATTTTTGGCCCTTCCAAATCTCATGTTCAAATTTGATCCCCAGTGGGGTCCAGTGGGAGATGTTTGGGTCATGAGGGTGGATCCATCATGGAGGGCTATGTGTGCTCCCCACGACAATGAGTGAGTCCTCGCCTTATTATCTCATGCGAGAGCTGGTTGTTTAAAAGAGCCTGGCACCACCTCCTCACTCTCTTTTCTCCTTCCCTGGCCATGTGACACATCTACTCCCCTTTTACCTTCTGCCTTGATTGGAAGAATTCTGAAGTCCTTACGAGAAGCAGATGCTGGCACAATGCTTTTTGTACAGTCTGCAGAACTGTGAGCCAAACAAACCTCTTTTCTTTATAAATTACCTAGCCTCAGCTATTTTCTGTATAGCAATGCAAAACGGACTAATACGGGGCACTTATGGTAATTAAGATTATGTGATGTCTGCTAAGTTATTCCCAAATTTTTCTTTTTCTTTCTTTTTTTTTTGAGATGGAGTCTTGCTCTATTCCCCGGGCTAGAATGCCGTGGCATCAGACCTCACAGCAACCTCAAACTCCTGGGCTCAAGCCTCCCAAGTAGCTGGGACTACAGGCATGCGCCACCACGCCCGGTTAATTTTTATATATATATATATACACACACACATATGTATATACATATGTATATTTATATATATATACACACACACATATGTATATACATATGTATATTTATATATATATACACACACACATATGTAGTTGTCCAGATCATTTCTTTCTATTTTTTAGTAGAGGCGGGGTCTCGCTCTTGCTCAGGCTGGTCTTGAACTCCTGACCTTGAGCAATCCACCCGCCTCAGCCTCCCAGAGTGCAAGGATTACAGGCGTGAGCCACCGCGCCCAGCCCAAACCTTTCTCTTTTTAAAAACTTTTTCTTAGAGATGGGGTCTCCCTATGCTGCCCAGGCTGATCGCGAACTCCTGACCTCAAGCGATCCTCCTGCCGCAGCCTCTCAAGTTACTGAGATTACAGATGTGAGCCACCTTCTTCTGACTAAATGAAACCAAACCTCCAAATTAGAATTCCTGTGCAAATTTAATATACTTCAAACTGATCTCAAATAGTAATTTTACTGAACGATTATTTTTACCGACACAAACTTATCTTTAACCTTCTAGGAATCCAATTTCAGCCAAAATTATACATATCATCTTTATTTCACAGCTGAGGAAAATTGAGTTCAGTCCATATCTAGGGCAAGCCTCTTCCACTGCACTATAAATTCCTCAAGGGCAGGTATTTCATCTCTGTGTTTCTAGCACCCTGCAAAGGGCAAGCCACGTAGTTCAAAAAGAATTGTTAAACTGAACTAAAGGAAGTTGCATAATTTGTCCAAAATTACACAGTCAGAAAACAGCACACCTGGGACTGGAACACTTTTCTGACTTCAAGTTTCCTTCGTATGTCTCCAACAAAAATGTATCTATAATTTCAGTTTCTGTGATCATACACTACTATGCTTACTTTTTCCTCCCCTGACTTTTAGATCGAATATGAGTAGCCTTTTTGTTTCCAAGAGCATTCGCACCTCCTCTGTGGGCTACATATTTTGTTTGTTTTAAGTGCATAAATTTTCTTCAACCTAGATAAACACAAATCTTTATTAGGTCCTTTATTTTTTTCTCGCATTCTTACTTTCCTTTACTTCTTTATACACATTTTAATGAAATAAACGAGCTCACCACCTTGTTTGCTTTTCTTTCCTCATATTAATCCTTTATCAAACCTCACTTTTCTTGGGAGCCAGGCTCAGTCACCTTCAGATTTCCAGGGTCAGTTGAATAGCACTGAGTGTGGGGTTAACTGCACTCTGGACTATCAAAAGTGCTGAGTGATCCCTGCCCTTTCTCTGTGCCTTGCCTGTGCCCCATCCGAATCGCAACCCCAATGGACAGAGAATGTGTCTAATGCTGCGTTCACTACAGAATCCAGCATCCAATTGATGTTAGTAGCAGCTATGACCATAATAACATTCAGAATTTTAATTAAGTTTCAGACAATTCCATTAATACAGTTATGTTAAAAGCCCCTTGGAACATGTTTATTTCATTTTAACCATTGTTGAAATAATGGGCACCCATGAGAGGCTAATGGAATGGTAATGGCCTCAGAAAAAATTCTCCGGAGCAATCTTCAAGGTGCTCTTGTGCGTCAGAACCCACAACCTTTGCTGTTGCTAAATCATTTCTGTTCTGGAAGGAGCAGCTAGTAAGCAGCCAAAGCAATATCCTACACATATTATTTATCATGTTTTAGAGACCTTGTATTCACAGGTAAATTTGCATCTTGGTATGTAGGTAATTCAACACAGAAATGATATTATTATTAGTGAGAATTATGTACTTCCTTCTGTGTGACACTGAAAAGCTAAAAGCCTGATTATGACTGCTTTCTCTTTATTTGAAATGATAATGCAAACATTAAGGATTCATAAACTTTTAATTTTTCACCATGAAAGGCGTGTACAATGTCACGAATGTCACTGGACAGGCTGTGTTTTGAAGCCAATGCTAATAGAGAACAGGGGGCAATGGGCAATATATCCTTAAATTCCCTCTGAAAAGGAATCTGTTTTCTTTTTTGTGTCCAAACACATTTCCATCTAAAAGATACTTTTCCTTGTATACCAAGCATTTACACAAAAGGGTCATTTCTGGAATACTCCATGCATAGTATGTTTGTTAATTTTCTGCATAGTAATTAAAATCCTGATCAACCAAACCAATTTTTATGAATTTATAATAGTAGAATAAGGTAGTAATATTTAGATTATTAGTATTATTAAATAATTGTGAGTCATTCATGCCTATATAAAAGCCTTTTTTTTTTTTTTTTTACAGAGATATGGTCTTGCTATGTTGCCCAGGCTGATCTCGAACTCCTGGTCTCAAGTGATCCTCCCACCTCAGCCTCCTAAATTGCTGGGATTACGGGTGTGAGTCACCATACCTGGCTCCATTTTTTTATTTTAACTAAATTCTGTATAATTTTCTTGAGTGCTTGTGCTAAACACTGGGATTCTTGCCCTCAGTGAGCCAAGGGTGGGAGTCTTTGCCTTCTTAGAGTTTACAGTTAATGAAGGAAAACACATTAAATAAGTATTCACGGGACTGCTGAGTGCTATAAAAGGGAATGACAGGTACTAATAGAAGCACATGGAGATATGATTTAACATAAACAGGAGGGCATTACCTCATGGTCTAGAGAATAGTCCATTGTGTGCTAATAAATCTTTCCGTTAAGCAGTGCCAGAACTAACTCTCCCCACACAAGCCAATTCAGCAGGGCCAGGGCCGACCTAGTTAGCTCTATCGGTTAGAACTTGGAGCTAGTGAAGTCAAGGGTTTAATTCCATTTTGGATCACTTGGCTTCACTCAAATAGAGGAAACTCTTTCCTTTCTTCCCCTTACCCTAACCGGTTGCCATGCCTCTAATAAAACATGTGAACTGGAATCTTGGTGTGAGAATATGACTCAGCATCAACTCTTCTATTGGCAGGTGTGTCTAAGAAAACATGCTGTTGATTGGGTCAGTGCCTCCATTTACATGTGACTATGAAACTTAGTGTACTCAGACATATCTGGGGAACATCTTTGACTGTAAATGAGAAGTTGAGATTTTTGCCTCATCGTTTATGAAGATGCTCCTTAAATATTTGGAGTAAGGGAAGAAGTGATATTTCATGGAGTCTAGAACTAGACTTATGCACATTAAATTATATACACTATAATTTTCTAAACCATTCTGCTGTCTAAGTAGGAAAATGAAAGTAGACAAGTTTTCATCAAAACTTTTCAAAATGGACAAGAACAGTGTTTCCTCACACCTACTAGGCAATCAAAAATTTTGTTGATTGAATGAATGAATTACTGCAGAGCTCAATCAGTAGACTCAGATCTTTGTCATATCAAGTGCTTTCTTTTGAAGAACCAAGTTTGCCCTCTCGCAAGCTACACAAAATATAATTTTGTTGGCAAGATGGCATTTTTCTCCTCTTTTCTCTTGCCAAAATCTTTTCAGTGGTCATTTCAGCTTCAATTTCCTCTAGAGGAGAAAGCAACAATAAGACAGGACTTGGGTGAGATGACCACCTTGAAAGACTGCAGGCAGCAACCCTGACCATGGACCCCCCAGGCATGATGCAGTGGCTGGCTGTCCACACGATGCCCTGGATCCCCCCGACAGACACACAGGGCATTACCTCAGGGCAAAAAGAAGGGAAGAAGAAGCAGGGAAGCAAGGCAGAAAGGACACTAGAACACTCATTCCTACTATGAAATGCATTCCCACCTTGGATCCAGCCAGGGTCGCATGTACTGCTGAGTGAATCAAACAGTGCCATCTCCCCAAGTCTTGACTTACTACCAAATAAACACTAAAGCATCTTGGCACATACATAGTCCACTTCCTTTCAATCTACACAGATGGCCACAGAAAATTGTATTGTGTAATTTTACCTTGAAATGAGGAGAATGTACCGTGTCATTAGAGAGCTGCACAGATGATTCCAAATAAGGAATTGCCATGGGAAAAGGAAAATGCTTCAAGGAAAGTAGATATTGACCAAACAGCACAATTTTGCTGATGCTTGTATGAGTGACCACAACATTTTGGCATCGTGTTATTCTTTCTAAAGATGATAATTTCTAAAAGCATTTAAATGACTGAATAATGCCTTCTTCAGAATTCTCCATGGAGAAAAGAATCAAGCATGAAATGCCCAGGCCTCATACATCTCAATTGTATTCTACAATAGGAGACGTTTTTTACTCTGTGACCATCAGTGTGCATGCCTCAAAATGGGAATTACACCTGTGAATATCTTCCAAGTCATAAACATCTTGATATTATCATTATATTACAAAGAGATTGGCCTTTATAAATCACACAAGTTCAACAATGTGTTAGCACATTTATTATTTTGTTTATTTATTTATTTTAGAGACAGGCTGGAGTGCAGTGGCCCGATCATAGCTCACTGCAGCCTTGAACTCCTGGGCTCAAGCGATCCTCCCACCTCAGCCTGTCGGGTAGCTGGGACTACAGGTGTGCACCAACATGCTCTGCTAATTTTTTAATGTTTTTGTAGAGAGGGGTCTCGCTATGTTGCCCAGGCTGGTCTTGAACTCCTGAGCTCAAACAATTCTCCCAAAGGGCTGACATTACAGGTTCATGCCACCACATCTGCCCATTAGCACATTTAAATTAGGAATAGACGATACCAATGCAATAGTCCTCTCTTCTCTGCAGTTTCACTTTCTGTGGTTTCAGTTACCCAAGGTCAACCACAGTCCAGAAATATTTAAAGGGAAATTCTAGAAATAATTCATGACTTTTAAATTTCTTGCTTGTTCTGAGTAGCACGATGAAATCTTGAGACATCCTGCTCCAACCTACCCAGGAGGTGAATCCTCGCTTCGTCTAATGTGTCCATGCTGTAGATGCTTTCCACTGTTAGTCACCTCAATTATCAGATCTGCAACATTTTTTGTGTGTGTGTGTGTGTGTGACAGAGTCTTGCTCTGTTGCCTGGGCTAGAATGCCATGGCATCAGCCTAGCTCACAGCAACCTCAAACTCCTGAGTTCAAGCGATCCTCCTGCCTCAACCTCCCAGAGTGCCAGGATTACAGGTGTGAGCCACCACGCCGGCCAGATCCGCAACATTTATTGATTATATTCCCCATCTTATATGGGTGTGGATCATGGCACCCCAAAAACAATTATAATAGTAACATCAAAGATCACTGATGACATCAAAGATCACTGGAACAGATATAATAAAAATAAAAAGTTTGAGATATTGCAAGAATTACCAAAATGTGACACAGAGACAAAAAGTGAGCACGTGCACCAATAGAAAATGGCACCAATAAATTTGCTCGATACAGAGTTGCCACAAAATTTCAATTTTTAAAAAACGTAATATCTGCAAAGTATGATAAAGCAAAGTTCAATAAAATGAGGAATCTTGTACATAGGATTGTCTTCTTTTCCTTCTTTTATCTCCTTTTCTCCTCTGTCTTCACTGTCCCTCAAATCCAATATCCAACGTTCTATTCTTGTCACTCTTGCTAAATTTTTCACTGGCAATGCACTTATTGAATACCTAAATGCTGGGAAGCAGGCAGAGTGATAAACTAGGATATGGAATTATAAACATTATCACATAGAAATCATCTCAAGCTTATTTTTTCACATAAAGAACACAAATAAAATAATACCTGCCTAAGAAAATGCCCCCTCTCTTGCATTTATGCTATTAAAACAAAGAAATTAAAGTCAGAAAAAGGTAAGATAGAATAAAGGAAAAACTGTGGGTACATTATGGTATCTAAGCTTCTGGCAGATAAGCAAACCCACAGCCAAAGATAACAACCCTTGTCTGTAACCTCAAGATCCCTCTGGCTCTGAGCAGAATTGATTAATAAGTAGATAGGTACATTTTTTCTATTTTCATTTCAAGGTGTATTATTTCCTAAAGCCACCAGAAATTTAATTTTAAATATACAATCTAATGGTAGATTACTACAACCTAATATATTCTTATCAGTGAGTACAATTATGCTTCAATTCATTTAAATTCCATTTTTCTAATAATTTAGAGAAGTGATTATTGCCAAACAGACTGTACAAAAAAGACAAAGCGTGACATTATCTTTAGGAAAATTAGTAAGAGCCAAATTACTGAGTTTTCACTTCCTAGGATTTAGTCTGACAAAAAATTCTAGTTAGCAGCAAACTTCTTGCTAAACAATATAATTTAATGAGGCTCAAAGAGCAGAAAATTAAATCATTTACACCAAATAAGCCTTTCAATTGTAAGATAAAGTTTATTTCATAATCTCTTCATCTAAAAATGTATCTATAATCAGCATGAGTGCTTAGATACATTGCCAACTTGGCATTTTAAACAGAAAGGTTAGCTTCTATGGCGTGATGGCTAAAAACTATCCTATGGTCCAGATCACTTATTGGGGGTCTCCAGCAGAGCTAAGTGATTCGACATCTTCTGTAGCTAGAAATGATATTCATACAGCTAAATTCATTAGCCTTATATAACGAGCTAGTGTATTCATTTTGTTCATATTGACTTTCTCTTGGCCTTGGGCTATGGAAAAATAAACGTCAAGCTCATGATATCATGAGGTAACTGCTGCTTATTGACAGCTTATTTTATATACAGATATGTGTGTGTGTGTATACATGCACATATATACACGCATATACACACATAAGTACATGTACATATACACAATTTAATTTTCTCAACAACCCTATTGTATAGGAATTAGTCATTATTTTAATTATCAGATGGGGAAACTAAACTTAGTCAGTAAAGGGTAGATCCGAGACCAAGACCTCGTTAGGTTAGCTTCAAAATCTATAATAGACTTCCTCATTTTCCTTCAGTGTTTCTCGTTATGCATGTTATGGTATAGGTGGGGTTCCATGATCTGGAGAGGGTTTAAAAGGTATAAAGAATGAGTAATAATATATTTCAAAGAAAGTTTAAAATTTGTTTTAATAGCAACACAAATGTAATAAAACTGTAATAAAGAATACAATAGTAGCTAAAAGCTTTTGAGTCAGACACTGTTCTAAATTCTTCACATGCAATTGACTTATTTCATCCTCATAACAACCAGTTGGGTGAGTAGTAATTATTCCCATTTTACATAAGAATATCAAACAGCTATAAGCAGTCAAGCTGGGGTGTGAACACAAGCAGTCTGACTCCAAAAGGTCTTATCCACTATGATCAGGAAGGCCTTTGGAGAACTAACTGGAAAAAAGAAGTCCCAATGTGTCAGAAAAAGATTCTCTGCCCAGCACAGAGAGGATGATCATGATAAAAATCAATCCCCCCCAATGCCCATTCCTATAGCATTGGAGAGAATGCACCCCAAAGTTCGCATGCCAGCTGGGAAAATAATAACACTAAATGGTTTCCATGAATGAGGTTTGGAGGGTACACTGTATATTACCAGGGAAATATAGTACCTACCTCCTTGGGCCATTATGAGCATTAAATGAGTTATTATTTATAAAGTGCTAAGAAGAGGACCTGACACACAGTAAGCTCTGTATCAGTGTTTGTTCAATAAAATAAACAGATACCTACACTCAGTGGACAGGCTCAATGTCTCAAATTCAACGTATCTTTCTCCTTCCCCACACTCACTATCTTATAATATTTAACCCTCATCATTCCCTCAGTGCAGCCCAGCTTCTGTCTGGCTCCCGACTCCATGGGCAGAGGACCGGACTGGGGAAGGAGTCAGGCAGTCAGGAAAGACCAGACAAGCTCTTGTAACCTAAACAGCAACACCGTGAACAAATCCTAGCCACCAAATGGACGTCACAAATAATAAATACTCTGAGTTCAGAGGAGATTGAGATCTCTGTGGGAAAATTTATGGTGAATTTATAGAACATGGAAGAAAGAATAGAATGAGAGGTGGAAAGGATGTGAAGAAGACATTTCAGGAGACAGAAACAACAGCAGAGAAGATGCAGAAGCTGGAAACACATACTGAGTCCAGAAATCATTGTTTCCCCCAACTTTCTGCTTCCTGAAACTGCTGCCTCTTGTATTGTTAGCTCAGGTCAGAAAACGTGCACTAATGTGTCAATGACATGAATACATTTATTTTCTAAAAAATATCATTTTCCATGATCGGCCTCTCCAATGTTCCCTTAAAATAATTTCTATTTCATATCAAAAACAAAATCTCCATTTCTTCACCTCAGTTTTGATTTATTTTATTATAGTATGCATATTTCTGATCTTTTTAGTTTCTTAGAATTTTGGTTCCATGTTTCCAATCATTTTTAGGATAAGGAAATCATTTATAATTTAAAAATATTTTATATGTTATGTAGTTTCTCTTTCAAAAGGAATAAAAACTGTTATTTTTTTTTATTTTGAAAATACGGCTTCCTTTTCCAAGTTTTATCCCTGGGTACCTGTTCTTCACTTGGTTTCCTGCAGACATAATAATAGAAGCACTTTACGTTCTCTGAGCTATCACAGTTTAGGTAAAGCTATTACAGATTTTATTATATTCCATAGGAAAAAAATAAGGCTCTCAGTGCTCTTTGGATTGCTTTTGCAATTTATAAAAAGGTCAGTAAAACAGCACTCTGAAAATGCTCTCACCTTCTACTATAGGCAATAAACGTCCACAGGGGAAATTTCTGTTGGCTTCATTGCAGATCCTAAATCATTCAATGTCAAAGCCACTTCCAAATGGATTGTCACTGGTTAACTTGTATTCTCTTGTTCCTTTACAATGCTTTAAATTGTTCCTTTCTCTCTATCAATGCACTTGGCTGCTTAAGCCTTCAGAATTTTAACATTTTAAAATTTTGCATGACTTTCCAGAAAAATACAAACTGGTTTCCACTTTCTCCACTTCAGCAGTTTCCATGGATTGGTGTTAGGTTTCAAACAGCTCAAGGTTGCAAAAAAGGAATTTAAATCAATCCTTGGCCTTCCTCAAGTGGCTCCACCTTAGACTTGGTGGTGTAAAAAATGCAATTGACCCTTGCTGCTTTTTGTCCTTCTCTGACTTTCTCCATTCTCACCTCCAAAATTGAAGAATGTCCCATCATGTCAAGTTTATCTTTGTGTTAGTATATCTCCGGATGATATTTTTGAATGTTTCACTCCTTTTGAAACTAAATTTCAACATTTACACCTGCATTTTTTCTTTCCTCTCAAGGAGTTCTAATTGAGGGGATTCTGGGCCCTTGGAGAGGATGGACCCATCCAAGTTCAATCAGATCCTCTGTGGGTGGGAGGACTAGTTACTGACTGAAGCAGTAGTGTCCTCCTCACCAAATCCATTCTCCTCTTCCTCCAAGGCATTATCTAGAAACTAAATATTATAGCCACCCTTGCAGCTAATTACGGCCATGTAACTCAATTTCTCACCATTGAATGCAAGAAGTGATGGATGCAACTGCTGCTTCACTTGGTTAACAGAAAACGAGTTGCCCTGGACTTGTTTTATTAGTTCTGTGCGCCAACTGGACATAGACATGCCTCCAATGTAGCCTCTGCCTTCCACGTAAGCCAGTACCCTGGGAAACGGAGGAAAATGCTGGAAGCAACCTATGTCCCTGAGTGACTATTTAGAGCAGAGCTGCCCTCAGCCTCAATCAGGCAGACTGTTGCAGGAGAGAGAAGTAAGCTTCAGTCTGTCATAAGCCACTGTATATTGCACATTTGGGGCTTTTCGATTCAACAGCTTATCCTTTACTCTGACTGTTCCTCTCAGCCAGGATGGATTTGTTCCTTTTTCCCCCATATTATCCCACAGGGCATGCAAACGCCCTGTGGATGTGGCCTCTGCTACAGTCATTCCACATATAATCCATTCAATTGATGTTTAGCGAGCTCACAGCTCACAGCGCACTCTGGGCTAGGCATTGTGTAGGAAATGATAGCAGCCTTGCTTCTCAGAAAAGAGAGAAAACAGGCCCAAAGGGAAGGCCCATGAGACCAGGAAGGACCATCCTAAAGGATACAGTGGAGGATGTGGGCTTCATGTATGCAAAAGTTTTCACAAACGGAGATGAAGGAATGGAAATTTTAAGCAAAAGAAAATACACTAATAAAGAGACAGAGGCAAAAAAATTCTTCAGCTTGGCTGAAGTATGAGGAGCATGATGAGAAAATGGAAGATAAAACAAAAAAGACACAGTTGGAGGCCATTTTTGCAGGAGTAGCTGATAGGGCAGAGTGTAAGAGCCTTGGATGGCAGGATTTAGCTAAGGATCGAAAACCTTTTTCCAAGTAGCGTAATTCAGCCAGGCCAAGGCAAATGCTCTTTTCCTCGTTTTATTTGAAATGACTTCCGTCGCTGAACAACTGAAAGCTGTAACTTAGTGAATTGCCAGGAAAATAGGGGACACTTTATAGATACTGATAGTAAAACATTAGAATTACTTTCACGGCTAGTGTAGACCATGCCACTTACTTAGTTACTGTTTCTATGAGAATGCTAACTTTTTTCATATTGATTTTCTAGTGTGATCTACTATGATCCGTGAATTATAGGGGAAATGCTAAGCTGATTGAAATGTATTTCAGAACTCCATGAGCTCTAAATCTGCTATATGTTGCAGGCACTATGCTAGTTCCTAGAGGTAATAATAAGAATAACAAGATAAGAACTCTGCTAATCATCTGGCAACATGTGCTAGGGAGCACAGGAAAGGGAAAAATTACAAGACAATTGCCACACTCTGGAAACACTCAGGCTACCCTACATAGACCTCATGTGACAGAGAACTGAGGCCTCTTGCCAACAGTCATGGGAGTGACACATCAAGGAAGTAGATCCTCCATTCCCACTCAAGCCTTCAGTTACTGATGATCCTGCCAATTTCTTGACAGCAACCTCGAGAGAGACTCTGAGCCAGAATCACCCAGCCAAAGCTGTTCCCAAATTCCTGACCCACAGAAACTGTAAGAAATCTATGTTTGTTGTTTTAAGTCACTAAGTTTGGGAGGTAATTTATTACATAGCAATAGATAACTAACACAGACTTCAATGAAAATGAACTTAAAAATGGGATGCTAAACATTGCTGATGGTAGCAAACATTTTCACCCAAGATGGACATTGTGGAAAGATTTCTCAGGATGTGCAGTCTGGTCGTTAATTGAAAAAAGCACAAATTGTGTGCACTGAGAATATACAGCCACAAAGTTTCTCCCTGGCAACTGATCAGAACTCCAGCCTGACATATTGGTCTTCCACAAAGCCAAGCAAAGAGGGTCTGATGAAGCAGAAAGTTAAGAAAGAGATTAATTTGCTCAGCACTCAAGAGAAACTGGGCTAGCTTCACAAAGGACTATGTAAAATGTATGCACATCTCCAAAAGCATGTTAAATCTTTGACAAATAACTATAGGTTAATTCTAAAATCCCAAAGTAGACTGCCCTGACCCATTAAGTTTCAAAATAAAATAAATCAAATATAATACAATAAACAATAAAATGTCCCTAAGAGAAAAAATAAGATTTAAGAC
This sequence comes from Avahi laniger, assembly GCA_963575035.1. Taxonomy (NCBI): domain Eukaryota; kingdom Metazoa; phylum Chordata; class Mammalia; order Primates; family Indriidae; genus Avahi; species Avahi laniger. The sequence goes on from CAUYSK010093179.1 coordinate 66,355, forward strand.
CTGGAAATATTTCCAACTAATGAGAATGATTTGTCGTTTGATCACTTCTGTTGTTTCTTGGCACCTTTAGGTCTTTCTACCTCTCACTGTTCCCTTTCTTCTATTTCCATTGGAAATGACCCCACTTGGATTCTAATAATGAAGCACTAATGCTTTCATCAGCAAGAATATATTCTCCACCAAACTTGTATCATTATTTCCTTTCATAAAACACGTGCCAAAGTCCCAAATCCCCTGTTCTCTTTTGGCTCGGATCTGAGAGCAGCCTGGCTTTTGCAGCTTTTCTCTATGACTCCTACCCTTCCTCCCCACCTGGCTAACTGATGACTTTTTGCCCACTGTCTGGCCTGAGAACCTGGTCCACAGTTAGTGCTAAATACAAGTTAGTTGCTTTGTCATTGCCATAACCATTACCATCATCATCACCATTGTCTGTAGAAGTCCTGATTCCTTGTCTGGATTTCTGACCCTTTGCTCCCTGGCTCGTTATCTTTGGTGGGCAATCCTGTCTAACTGGTAGTACGGACTCACAATTTTGTCTGCTCAGAAATAGAGAAACTACCTGACCACTCCCTGTCTTAGCTGATTTCCCCCCACCCACCTATGCCTTCCTGAACCTTTGGTATCTGTATTTCCTCCTTCCATAGAATCACAGCTTATTACAGGTAGAAGGCACCTTAAAGATCATCTTGCTTAACCACTACATTTTAAAGATGAGAAAAGCAAAATGTAGAATTAGTGGAATAACTAGAAGAACCTACTTTCCACTCTTCAAGCCCAAGGCACCCTTCTCTATAACCATGATTCTTAGCCACGGAGGATTTTGACACCCAGCTTGGGGGTGGAAGTATGCTACTGGCATTTAGTGGTGTTTAGTAACATTCTTGGCCTCTATCCATGTGAAACCCTACAACTGTAAATGGTGTTATATTAGTAGGACAGAAATGAGGTTAAGAAATTAACCCAAGGACATTTAGCTAGTAAGTACAAAAGCCATCAATTCCAGGTCTATCTGGCTTTGAGACACAATCCACTCTCCACCTGGTGCCCTTGTGAAAAGAAAAGAATTAACCTGCAGTGTCAGTATTACATTATATTGTATTATATCATATATAGTATACTATACTACCATTTTTTAATTTTCCCAAAATTGGACCATTTATAGTTCTATTGAATTTTGTGAATGTAAACTTATCCCGAGGGGAAGAAAGAAAGCTACTACCGTCCTCACTTGGTGAGAAAAGGAAGTGGCCTCAGTTAGTGGTGTGGGCCCTGGGCCAGTCTCTGCAGGAGTGCTGCAAAGATGCACGAACTCAGCACAGCAGAGAAGACAAGGACAGCACCGGCAGCAGGAATAAGTTACCATATTTTGTTCTCGTTTGAATCAGAGCTACATGAGGAAAGAGAAATATTTCCTGAATTTGTGTGTACTTTTCTTTCACAAGTATTTCCTTTGTAAGTTGATATGCCCCCAGAGGCCTTCTACCAAAAAGTGCTGCCTTTCTGTGTGCTCTTAGATACGAGGCAGCTGGCACCAGGTCCACAGAGCCCTGGCAAGAGTGTGGAGGGACAGGAACAGACAGGAAAAAAAAATGAGAAACAAAATCTCCTGAGAAGATCTTTCAGAGTTTATCTTGTCAACCACCTGCAAGAAGAGATGGAGAAGCAAAGCAAAGCCCTTTGGTTTCTGTGACGGTATTTTAACAAGACCGTGTGGCAGTTTCATTGCTGGTGCTCTGACATGTACTACGTTCAGACTCATATATCAGCATCCATGTTCTCTGTCCAACCCGGGGCCTGATGTTTTGTTAATGATTCAAAGCGTATTTTTATAATTTTTTGTTCTATGCACAATCTATACACACAGACAAATCTGCAAAATCATAGTAGCGTTTTGATGGAATCATGTTGTCTCTCAATAGAATCTGATTGGTAATTTGGCTCCAATCTTTATAATTACTTGAGTGACGTGAGACCTAGAATAATCAGGGAGCCCATGGTCACTAATTACCACGAATAATACTTTGACAAATCACAGCTCCTTTATTCCTTCTCTTTCCTCAACATTATTTCTAACTTAGCACTGATATCTTTTCATTGCTTATTTGTTTGTATGACAGATTCTTCTAGAAACTTGTAAATTCCTTAAAGAGAGGAACCATGTCCCATTTTTCTCTTTATCCCCAGAGCCTAGGATAGTACCTGGCACAAATTAAGTACCTCGCAAATATTGGTCAAGTTATCTAAGGAATGAATAAATAATTAATTGCATGAGTGAATGAATAAAATAACAAGCTGTGACCACTGAATTTCTCAGAAGATATTTGTCTGCTATAAATAAGGACACAGAGCCCACGTTTTGCCACTATCAAAGCACCAGCAAGGGAGGAGTCTCTGTGACTCCTCAGCAAGGGAAGTTTTCTTTGGGAGTGAAAGCCAAGTAGTCACTGAATGCTATTCAGAACTGTGAATAAAGATATCAACTTTCTAGGGCTGTGTTTACTGCACACACAAGTTAGCTTGACTATTACAGTGCTGACAAAGTACAATCTTGCCATCCCAAAACCTCACCAGGAACTGGAACAACCAATATTATTCAAGCACAGTAAGTTCTGTGTCTTCTACTGTCCAAAGGTTCAATACCTGTACCCTGGTGGCAATGAACTGGATGAACACCACGATCCCACCATGCTCCAACATTCTGTCACCACTAGGGCACTAGGCACCCCTAGAGAATCCGAGATGCAATTCTAAAATAACCTTACATCAGCATGTCCATTCTATTCAATGTGAAGTCTTCCTATGATAAATGGCAAGTTGATTTTCTTCCTAGTCTCAGTTTCCTTGTCTGAAAAACGGAGATAATTAAGTGAGTTTATAGTACTCAACAAAGAACTAGACACATACTAAATAAATGTTAGCTGTTAAGGTTTATAATATATTCCTTGATGCTAATGATATAAGAAAAAATGATTATTACAATATGCTAAGTGAATAAAGAGCTATAAGGTCAGAATGCTGCAGGAACACAAAGAGAATACCCAATTCTTCGAGATGTTGCCTCATCTGAGACTTGGAGGATAATTAGGACTTTGGGTGTAATTGAGTAGAAAGGAGAGGAAGAGGGGACAGCATGGGCAAAGGCACAGAGGTCAGAAACCTCATGGCACAGGCCAGACACAAGGAGCAGGATGGTGTTGCTGGAGTGCAGGACTGGAGGCACAACAAGAGAGGCAGGCAAAGGCAATTAGTGTGGAGTTTGTCCTGCGATGACAGCCACTGAGCTATGTTAAACAAGGACTCACTTGACCATACCTGCATTCAGAGAGAAAGTTCTTACAGCTGGGTAGAAGCTGGTGACAATGTGGAACTTACCTGAGCCCTGAGAGGAAGGAGGAAGATTCTCTCCCTCTCCCAGCTTCCTGACCTTTGGCCCAGCTTGCAGCCTTCCCTAGCAAGTGCTCCTGAGAACAGGCTGGCATCAGGACGTCCTCTGGTCTACTATCCACTCAGGCCATTCCCGATCATCCCACTTCCCCAGAGCCCGTTCTCTCTCTAGCCTTGCGTATTGCTCCCCTCTGGATGCTTGCAGATCTCATGGTAAGAGCCTTCCCTCTATCGTCATAGGCCCTTCCTCCCTGGCCCCCATCCCCACCTTTCAATAATCCTTTTGTATAAAGTCTCTCCTTAGTAAGTCCCAACTTGTGTTTTATTTGACAATGGATTGGACAGGAGCAAGCCAGCAGACCACATGGGGACCACTGCAACAGTCCAGGCCAAAGTGTCTGAACTAGGGCACTGACATGGTCTGGAGCAGCAAGAAATGTCTATCAGGCAAATGTGGTGGGAATGGATGAAGCACGAGACAAGGAGGAGAAGGAGGAGTCGGGTCTTGCCTAGGTGTCCTTCCTGTATATGCTCTTTCCCTAGGAGCCGCATCAGAACCAACTGGCACTCCCTCTGCACCTCCTGCGACCCTGTATCATTGCAAATACAGTTTACAATCATGTTTCTGTAATTGTCTCCTCTGTGGGCTGTGAACTTCCTGAGAGCAGGGCTCATGATTAGTCACCTCTCTACTCTTAGCGCCGAGCAGGGTACCTGGTGTCCTAGAAATGTTCACTAAGTGTTCATGGAACTGAATTAGAAATTAATTCATAAATCTGATCCATAATTTCATAAGACATCCCTATGGGAACTGACCATGTGATTGGACGGTTGGAACTTTCAGCTTCAATTGGGGCTGAAGGTTGAGTTGATCACCGAGGGCCAATGATTTAATCAATCATGCCTATATAATGAAGCCTCCAGTTTTTCCCCCATACAACCTCTTTTAATCTTCACTAAAACTCTAAGAAACAGGTATAATCACTATCATCCTTATTTTACTAATGAATGAACCAAGTCCAAAGGAAGTTAAGCAATTTTCAATAGAGAAGCAGAGCTGGGGTTTGACCTTCTATCGGACCCAGAGCTCAACACTTAACCTCTACTGCTACCACCTTCCCTTGCTGTCAGACGTGGCTGGAGCAGCTCAGCGTAGGAGGCACTGTTCATCTTTCCATAAAAAGGAAGATCTGAATAATTATACGTCAAAAAGAGAGACGATTAAAACAAGCAACAGAACTTAGTCTTTTAGGCAAATGCCAGGAAGACAAAAATGGTTTGAGGATGTGAATGCCACATCTATGATTCAATAGAAATGCTGACTGTGTAAGATGAGATCATGATGGCCTTGACATTCTGTGCTAACAATCATTCAGTGGAATAATTAACTTCCAAAGAATTGCAGCCAGCAACACAGAGAAAACTGGAAAACCTCATTTTTGCACAAAAGTTTGCTTTTCAAAAACACCATGTGCTTTTTCTTGGAACATTTTTGTATTTATACAGCTATAAAATGCAAAGATTTATAACAGCAGGCACCACGTACTCTGGAGTTGATTGTCTGTGAGCATGACGCCTTCTCAGGAGCAACCCTGCAGCACCATGAGATGTGACTCTGAAAGCAGCTAGTACGTTCATTGCACCTGAGACATACTTAAATTCTTTTAGCTAAGACACATTCCAGACACATGGCCACATGAAGGACTTAAACAAACACAAAACATGACCAACGTGAGCCTTAGGACTAGCCAGTTTCCAGAAGAGAAAAGAGACACTCAAGAGCCAAGATGATCCTAACATCACTCCAGACTGAGTGGTTTCCTTCCAAGAAGCCTTGGACAAAGCACCAACCTCTCTGAGTCTGTTTTCTAATCTCTGAATGGAAGTAATACTACTTTTGTCTCTGGGAGTTCTAAGGCTCAAAGTGATGGGTAAAAAGGACCGAGGTCAATGACTTGTACATAAGCATTGCTTAACCAATGTTCCATAGCTCTTCTTGCTGTTATGTAAGGTTTTGAACTGAATTTCAAATAATCAAGTTCATTCCTACAAAGTATAATCAATCAAAATTAGATATTCTCCAATATATATCCTGCAAATATAAAACAACAGTGATAGAATAATTGTTGATCAATCATGACACCTCTGAGGGGATGGGATTTGAGAAACCCAAATCTGAGACCTGGAACTGAGAAAGCTTTATGAGGTTGTAGAAGCTGCAGGCCCGGCAGGAGGCTGGTGGATTGGTCGCAAAGAAAGGTTGCACGAGATGATCAATTGAGCAAAGAGTCTGCAGTCCAGCATCCTAACTGTGCTCTGCCTGGGAACCTCAGAAAAGGCCCTTTGTGCACCTCCGTATCCTCATCCACAACAAGTCTTGGAACTGCTCAGGTCATTTGCGAGTCAAACATGTACGCTGCTCTCCTACGTGTGCTTTGGCAATTTTGTCAAAAAGCGCTCTTCTTGTTGGATTCCCTCTGTAGTCTTTTCTTGGAAAATTATCTTTCCTTCCTGGTTGAATAAACAAATGAACAGCAACAACAAAAAAACCCCACACAAACAACATGACAAAGGCCTTCAATGTCACATTGGTCTGCCTCGTCAGTACCAGGTAATGTTCATAATACCATTTACTGTATCTCCAGTTTGCTGCTTTGTGATGGCACTCTGTAACATTACAGCAGAGCCTGCAATGAAAACACAACTGTAACTGAGTCAAGATTAAAATCCACACAATATGTGTAAATATATGTAAATCAAGCAATTGCTTGCCAAAAAAAGCTGATCTTCCCTTTGCTATTCATTTATCTATAGTTAGATAACTGCAGGTAGGTTTTTGTTTTAGGGAAAGAGCTGTGAAGCAGAGAACTTAACTTTCATCTTCCTTCATCTTGAACAATTTAAATAACCTCCTCTTTCACAGTTAATTTGGTTATGAACTAACACTTGATGATCATTTTATCAACATAAAATGAAGTAGTGTGATGGATTGAATTGTGTCCCCCAAAAGATATATTGAAGTTCTAACCCCTAGTTATATTTGAGTGTGACCTTATTTGAAGACTGTATCACTGGAGATGTAATTAGCTAAGATAAAGTCATACTGGAGTAGGATGGGCCCTTAATCCATACGATGGTGTTTTATGAGAAGAGAGACAGACACGCAAGGGGAAGGCCACATGATCATGAAGTAAAGATTGAATTGCTGCAACTACAAACCAAGGAACACCAAGGACGGACAGTAAACTACCAGAAGGCAGGAAGGGTTCTCTCTTACAGGTTTCAGAGAGAGTAGAACCTGCCAACACCTTAATTTCAGACGTCTAGCCACCAGAACTGTGAGACAATAAATTTCTGTTGTGTTAAGCTACTCAGTCTGTGGTACACTTTCACGGTAGCCCTAGTAAGCTGATACCAGTAGGATGACAAAAGTTTTCAGAGATTTAGCCCTCTGAGTGAAAGGTCTAGTGCTATATTTACAAACATCAGGCCACATGTCAGCAACAGAGCTCATAGATCAGGCACCATGACACACACTTCACTGGTATCATTTCATTACATTATCACAACAATCAAATGCTGTAGGAACTGTACTATTCACATCTTGTAGCTAATAAAACCATGGCACAGACAGCTTACATGGCTCACTTGAGGTCACACTGCCAGGAAATATAGTGTTGTGGGGACACCATGAAATTTCTTGCCTCTAAAGACTTGAAAATCTGGTAGATTAAAGCTAAAACATATGCACATTGAGTTAGTCATTTAATGGTTTTATCTTGAATGTTGTTTTCCCCTGAAAAATTAACTCAGATTATTCAACAAGGAAATCAAGAGATTGGGGGCGAGGGGGAGAGAGAGAGAGAAGAGAACATGCAACGAGGCAATGTCCCCCTCAGCAGACCTAAAGAACATAAATACAAGCCTACCAGGTTCCCCATATAATCATCATATATGAGAAGAATTCATTTTCATAACCCCCAGGGTCACATCAAACTTCTGACTCGAGGTGATTTTCTAAGCTAAATCATTCTTTTTCTTGAAATTTTCCAGTATCCTACCTACGATTTTGCAAGGCTGGGCTCCTGCTCGGCCAGGGAGCGTGCATTCTGCACACAGTTGCCTCCCTCTGCCCTGTGCCCACCTTGGCGGTGAAGGGGATAGGCTGCATGGAAAAGATTTTTCCTCTCATAATAGAATGTGAAGAAGTGCCCTTCACTTTTTTTACCAAAATATTACTGGCATATTTTGTTTTGTTTTTCCTTCATTGTTAGAAATGTAAGATGTCTAGGGTTTTTTCCTAGAGGCTATCATTGTGCTTGGCTATGCCAAGCCAGGCTCTTAACCAATTTCTCCCCCTTCTTCTCTTCCTCTTTAGAAAGAGGAAGAGGAAAGAGACAGAGATAAAAATCTGGTTTACTATTCTTACTAGCCATTTTCTTTTTCTTTTTTTCTTTTTTTTTTCTTTTTTACAGACAGGATCTCACTCTGTTGCCCCAGCTAGAGTGCAGTGATGCAATAATAACTCACTGCAACCTCAAATTCTTGGACTCAAGCAATCCTCCTGCTCCAGCCTCCTTAGTAGCTGGGACTATAGGCACATACCACCTCGCCCAGCTAATGTTTAAATTTCTGTAGAGACAGGATCTCATTATGTTGCCCAGGCTTGTCTCAAATTCCTGGCTTCAAGTGATCCTCCACCCCTGACCTCCCAAAGTGCTAGAATTACACACATGAGCCACTGCACCCAACCCACCAACCATTTTCTTAAAGCTCTTCTACAATGGCCTTTTTCATCCATGTTTTTCTTCTTACATAATTACAAACTTTCTTTGAGTTTTCTAAGTCATGTAGTATAAGGATTTGTGCATGGTTCTCCATAGATTCGTGTGTCTAGCTCATTTTATTCTTTCATTTTCATGATGACAAGAGTAGTGACCATTCCAAAGAAATTCCAGTCCTTTTGTTTCACCGTAACCAAAATGTGATTTTCAAATCTCTTAACTATTACAAAAAAGATAATTAAGACAAAACTACTTGTACTCAGATTATCTGAACGATTTTAAGGTCTCAGGGTGACAGAAATACAGAGCAGCTGTCGTTCATCAGCCGTTGGAATTTCTGTGTAGATCCTGACAAGCAAATTTTCAATATGGCCCCCCAAAAACAAGCCTCATTTCTGATGTCTCTCAGGTTGAACAATGACTAATTCAGGCTCCATGGAGAAGGTTTTGGATTCTGATGTGTACTGAATACATCTTGAATGTCGGACCTTTGGTTAGCTAATATTTATGAGTATTTCTATGTGTTAGAAGCACTGAGCTAAGTATTTTACACGTGTTATCTCAATCCTTATGCAGCTCCATGAGGTTAAGTAATACCATTTTCATATCCATTTCACAAATAAAGAAACTGAGGCACTAAGGGATTAAATAGCTTACTCAAGGTGGAGCCAATATTCAAACTCAGATAATTTAAAGCTAAACTTCTTATTCTGAACTACTATATTATACTCCTACCTATCTCTTCCCAGAACTCTGTTGAGGAATCAAAACATTTGCTACTGCATTTGAGACTCTCTTAATGGCCAAAGTAATAAACACAGTCATATTTATGCTAAATAGTTCTCTTCCTTATTTTCTGGAGTGGGAACCTCAGAAGGGACGATTACACCAGAGATATGCCAGCCAGGAAATATACCTCCCAGGAAGTAGTTAATTGCCATGCTATTTTTTAAAACGTGAGCTGTTTTCCCATTGCCGTCCCTGAAAGACAGCGTCCACGTTTCTCGGCACGGTGTGCAGGGCTCTTCATAGCCCAGCCACAGCCCAACCTCCCTCCAGTGCCCACCGCCTGCCTCTACCCCACCTGCACTCAGTGTCTCCCTGATCTCCAGGTAGGCCATGCTCCCTAATACCTTCATGCCGTTATGTTTGCATTTCTTCTTCCTGAAATTACCTTCCTGTTTTCTGCCGAGTGGAAAGCCCCTGCTCATCTTTCAGGAACTAATTTTATGTCACTTCCTCTCTATGACCTTCTTTGACTCTTCCAGGCAGAGTTAATCACTCTCCTCTTCACTATCATGCATTTCAGTAACTATCACAATTATTGCTCTTAAACCTTCTATTATAACTGTCTTTTCAGTTGTCTGTTGTCCCAAAAGCTTGTCAGCAAATATTGGCAATATGACAAGTCTTGCAACAGAAAACCATGACAACAATTGCTGTTCCCTGCATTTCAATTTCCCTCTGTCAACATGTGCCTCTCTATTTTTTATGCTTGTGACACTTAAGGTCTTATAGCCACTAGACAGCAGATGCTTTTTTCCCTAGCCCAGGTTCAATCAACCTATTACCTTTTAAAATCCATTTATTTTTTAACTTCATCATCAACCTCCTGGACATTCATTTACGACTTAATAATTAGAACTCAGAAAGTCATTTTCTTGGCCAATAAAGATATTTGTCCTGAGCTGTGTGGGTTTTGTATGGAGCCAAATATATATTTTTCCAATATTCCCCTAGTCCCAAAGAACCGTTTCTCTTTGAATATAACCATAGCTGTTAGTTAGCTGAACAATTTCTTAAAAGAGCAAGATTCATTAATGTCTTTACGTAACAAATATTTAGAGTGCCTGCCAGGCACCGAGCACTGTGTGGAAATCTTAGGAAACAAGAGATTCATGGAGTTTACAGTCCAGAGGAAAAGAAAGATTTAAGAAACAATCACTCAAACAAGTATATAAGTCCAAATGTGCAAATGCAACAGTGAGTGATACAGATCTCTGGGAAGTGGGGAAACACAACAGAAACTAGGGATTCCCGTTAAGTCTATCTCAGAAAATAACATTTAAATTGAAACATAAAAGGTGAGCAACAGTTAACCAGGAGAAGAGTGGAGAAAATGTTCCAAAATGAGGGAGCAAGCAGCTGCTCAACTTTATATGGCCCAGCTGTGTATTTAGCTTAGCTCGGCATATAGACATGACTACTAGAATACAGAATTAAACTACTGGAATTATTTCCCAAGACAGTGGACATAACTCATCTTTTTTTATTTGTATTTAAAGAAAATATTCACAACATTCACAATATTCACAACATTTAATTATTCCCTGATCAGTTGACTATTATTCAAGACAAATGATAGTTATGCCTGAAAGAATGTGAGAAAAAATTACGGGGAAAGTGAGTATAGAGGGCTAGATTGAGACTAGTGATTCTTACAGGGTCTTGGCTCTATGGAATCAAAGAACCAGTAGGAATCTCAGAACACATGTGGCCTGTCAATACATGGAAGACTGGGCAGTGGTGCCAAGGAGGTAGGAAGCCAAGGAGCTACAGAGAAGAAAGGAGTCCTAAGCAGAGAGAAGACCAGGAGCAGATGCACAGAGCAACGCGTCCTGTAGTGAGAAGAGCAAAGCAGGTGAGACAGAGGGAGCGGCTCCTCTTCGGCCCTTTAAAAGCTCCTAGCATGCCCCATGAAGGAAGAGCTGTCGGACTTAACGCACACATGTCTATGCTGGGCTTATGTGCTCTCTCTCTACTCCAGACTACTTGCTTGTCAGTTCCATCATTTCAGTTTCTTCTGGCTTTACTTGCTGGCCATTTCTCCTTGTCTGCGGGGCTGAGGGCCCTGCTCTGACGTTTTGTTCTGACCCAGCCCATCCTCAGGATGTCTTTTCTAACAATTGTCCATCAGTTCTGTGTGTTGCAGCTGAGCTGAGAAAAGCCACAGCCCTGAGCACTGTCCAGCTCCCTGGAATGATGCTGTAGTCAGACCCACAGGCCCAGCCAGTAGGCAAGTGGCACAGACAGGCTGCTGTCTGTTTATGAAGGACTTTGTTGTCACATGCAAAAGATTTCAGCCTTGAGCCTTGGGCAGCCATCAGAGCAGGGGCAGCCTGCGATCAGATCTGGGTTTTAGAAAACTACTTTGCACGAAGTGTGTGGATTTGCAGGGGAGAAGGTTAAAGCCAAGGAAACGAGTTAGAAGGACCTAAGTAATCCAGGTGAGATCGATAGAGGAAATGCAACGAAATGGGGGGATGCATGTAAGAGCTATCATGGTGTTAGATTCGACATGCCTTGGAGAACCCTGAAACACAGAGAACAGTGGAGAAACACAGTTGAAGATGGCTCCGAGGCTGCTGGCTTAGAAAACTGGGACGACTCCGATGACATTAGAAAAGCAGGAAGAGGAGCAAGCTCATTCCAAAGGCAGATGCAGCACAAGAGAGCAGGGGACTCTCTCCCGCTGAATCGCCGGCAGTGCCTTCTCTCAGCGGCCATCACTGCTTCGGTTAATCCGATGCTACCTGTAGAATGTCTATATGAATTTAGGAGGAGGGGTGTTTCTAAGGGATAGTTTTAAAACACAAATTTGTATCACTGCATGAACTATATCTCCATTACAACGATTCTCTTACTAGTAAATTCTCAAGGAATAAAACTCTTTTTTTTATTTCAACATATTATGGGGGTACAGATGTTTAGGTTACGTATGTTGCCCTTGCTCCCCCTCCCCCCAAGTCCGAGCTTCAAGTGTGTCCATCCCCCGATGGTGCACATCACACTCTTTGTGTATGCATATACTCATCCCCTCCTCTCCCCTCCCCCCTCCCCCCGCCCGAAATCCAATAAATGTCATTCTTATATGCACACTTATGTGTTGATCAGTTAATACCAGTTTGATGGTGAGGAATAAAACTCTTTTTTAAAACAATTTCTGTCTAGAGCTAAGACTAGAAACTGACCCGCACACCCTTTCGGGCTCAAGGACACAGTGTAAGAGGGTGGGTGAAAGGAGAGTCATTTCTAAGAATCAGAACATCAAATCCCCATCTTGCATGTGTGTGTGATCAGAGGTGGCACTGCCCACATGAGGCCCTACCCAAACTGAGAAATTAATCATCAAAATTGGTTGTCTGAAGAGGCAAATGTGAACTCACCCCATAAGGACACCTTCCCAACCCAGGGCACAAGTGGGATGTCCGTGGAAAACAATTGTCACTTGGATAAGTTCACATCCAAAAATTATAAACTTTCCCAAGAGAATGAGTGACCATGGAGAAAACCAGAAAATGGAACAGATGACAGGGGCTACTTCTCAAGAACTTCTGACCATGGAGCAATCAGAGATAAAGGAAGGCATAATAACAAAGCTAACATTTATCAAGCACTTCCTTACACAAAGTGCTATGCTTTACATTTATGATTTCATCTGTTGCTCACAGTAACCCTATGAGGAGGTATTACTATCATGTTTTATAAATGAGGAGCCTGAGGCACAGAGAGGTTAAGTAACCCACCCAAGATCACACAGCTAGTAGTAACCAATGGTATCAGGACCCAAACCAGACCATCTGACTCCAGAACCTTCATCTTTCTTTAACTCCTGCACTAAATTTCTTCTCTAAAACAAAATCTAGTGAAATAGAACAGACAAAATAAAATAGAAACATAGGAGCAAAATCTTAATGAAAAGATTAAACAACAGATTGAACAGAATTGAGAGAATTAACAAAACTGGAAGATAGATTTTGGGGAAATTCTGTAAAATATGTCATGGAGTGATAAGGAAATGGAAAATAAAATATTTAGAAGATAAATGAAGGAGCTCCAACATTTCTGTAACAGAAGTAACAGAAAGAGTGAATACAGATGGTAAGGGAGAGATATTTGAAGAGCAAATGAAGAATTTTTCAGAACTAAATGTTAAAATTCTCATTAATGTATATATTTCATCTTTGACAATACCTTAGTTTAATCATTTTGGCATTTATTAGCAATATTAGTTACTGCAAATTATTAACTTCTCTATGGTTTCCTCTACCATAAAGAGTGAATTGTGATAACTATTTCAAAAGTTCCCTTTGAAGACCAAATGATATTTATGTTTAGGAAGCAATTCAGCTTTACAATTGCGTTACAATACAGTGTGGCACTCAATAATTGTTTATTACTTAAATTAGCATTTATTTAAATAATCAAATATTTTCCTATTATAATCCTATGTTTTTGATATGTTTTCTCTCCAGTATTATCTATTCTTTTGGAAAATTTTCCAAAAATAAAGAGACTGATTAGAATGCATCTTCTTCATTACTAGTGATACTCTCTCGACTTACAACTTCTACTGTCTTGACATAGAGGACAGTGACTGTTTAATAAAGGTTGGATCTGAAAATATTAAAAAACAATATTTTGCTATATGGTAGTAGTATCTACATATAATTTTTAAATGGAAAGTCTATTTTGTAACCACCTAAAATGTATGTCTGTAATCCATTTAGTTTTTGAAGAATATGTGAATATATGAAAGTAAAAAATGTTGACTTTGTAACCTGTACCCTTTCCTTAATAAATTTTTCAAACTCAAGCTTCAATTTGAACTAATGTCACCCTAGACAGCCAAAATACTGACGTATGGATGTGTTATGGCTCCATCTAGTGTCAAATGGTTATTAATACAATCTGCTCTACTAGGAATAAGCATCCGAATCATACGTGTGTATATAGGGATATCATGAACCACCATTTGGAGGGGGCAGTGCCTGCAGTGCTAAGTTAGAAGTCCTTTGTCTCTGCGAGCAGGATGCTCTGCACACAATGCAAAACAAGTACCTGTCGAGTCGACCTGCTTTTTTTCTACTGTCCCATTTCCACTGCCCGTTTCTACTGTCCTACACAGGAACTAAGTGCTTCCTAAGTCTCATTCATCTCTGTGGCCACCACACTGTATGCAGTGGATGGAATAAGGCAGATGCTAAGTAAATCTGAATGAATGACACTAGAAATATCAACAATGCTGTAGATTGGCACTGTCATTCAAAAGGAAAAATTTTGATGTCCAAAATGGTGGTCTTACTTGATAAAGGTGAATATTTACAAAGAATAATCTATGGCAGTAAACTATACAAAATCACTTCTTCTATAATTTGCTTTAATTGAGGCTTTTTGCATTTTGATCTTTTTTTAAATTTGTTATGCAATACTACACCATTTTATACAATCTACATTTTGACCTTGATGATCTGATTGTGTGGTTGTCAAGGATCCTTATTCACAAAAAATGCCTCACATTTGTAAGGCACTTTAGAGAGAGGCATTGAGGTTAGAAATATGCAATGATAACAGTTGCCTCATCGGAAGTACATGCAGATCTCAGCTCTCTTAGTCTGTAACCTTAAACATGGAATACCCAGTTTCAAGGAGGAATAACTCACTCTCTTGCTTTTTTGTTTTGCAGGGGTGGGGAACTGGTTTTTTAATTTTAAATTGAACTGTTTCAGTTATTTCAAAAAAATGGAGTAAAAAATTGGTATTTTCATTCCTTGGGAGAAGTTGCCAGCTACTGGTGATAAGAGTTTTTACATTCTCCACTTATTTGATAAGAGCCGGTTAAACACCAACAACTTCCCCAGACTGAGTAAAGCCACTTGACTTGCAGCCTCCCAAAAAGCATAATCACAGAATTTTAGTCAGAACAGTTGTAGGCAGTACAAAGACAAATTAAATGCAATTTCCTTTCCTTAAGCAACATTTTATCTCACAAAAGTGTTGGAGCAAATGAACAGTCTACTCCTGCCCCTGCCTCAAATTGGAGGTCATTAACCATCAGCACTTATGACCCCTCAGGCCTCAACCTTGACTATTAAGTGGGCCCTAGACCCAAACCTTAGGCCCCGATGTTGGCAGCCAAGGGCAGGATAAAGGGGCTACCAAGAAAATCTCATTAAAATATGCTATTTTTAAATAAAATTTATCAATAAATGACAGAACACAGTGTTTCAGATTTGAATTTTTTATTTGTTTTATTGTTGATAACCAAAAAGAGGAGGAGGGTTGAATAAAGAAAGCTTGTCAAAATAACCCAACACGCTGTCCTTACGTAGATATGTCCTTAGTTCTGTTCTCTACCCTCTAATTTATCTTTGGGATCTTTTGCAAGTAGAAAGCAAAGGAATCAAAATACCATTTCTCTTTGAGCAGGCCAGATTCTTTTTAAACTACCAACACCCAATATCTTGGGAAATGTGGGAAATATAAATTTATACAAATTTTCTAGAGAGTAAAAAGTTCATCCCCTGTGACCTGCTAATTCTATTCCAGGAATTTATCCAAATGTGGAAAGAAGGATGTTGCAAGAATTTTTGTTTATACAATTTATTTACAATAGCAAAGTTTGAGAAACAACCTAAATGCTCAAAAGTAGAATAATGGCTAAATAAGTTATAATATATCCATATGATAAAGCACTAGGTAGTCATAAAAAATGTATGAAAGAATATTTAAAGAGATAGAAAAATTTCACAATATAAAAGTGGAGAAAGAAATATACTACCAAACAGTGTGTACATATTTCTAAAGTACAGTAATGTGAACAGTAGATATCTCTGAATATTGTTATTATGGTGATTTGACTTTCTTTTTAGAGTTTACATATTTGTACAACAAGCACATATAACTATTATAATCTGATGAAAATAATAAAAGATAGATATAAAAAATTAAAGAAGAGTCATGAGTTGGATAAAGTCACGAGCCTGAATGAAGATACAGAAACATTCACTGTTCCTCCAAAATAGCCATGATCCTATAATTGCAACTCAGCAGTAATAACAAGAGCAAGCCAAGTGTCATCCCCTGTTTAGAAACAAAGTGATGAGATCACATGAATCTACGTCAGATTTCATTTTCATAATAGCTTATATTAGTGTTTCCTGCAGAGGACAATATTAGGCAACGTACTTGTGTCAGGTTTATGCTGAAACAAAGGGTAAGAAGGGTATGTACACAACTGCAGCAAGACGGTACCACTGGAGTCATTGGAGAAGCTGCAGCAACCACAGAGTGTTTCAGTGACCCGAGGACTGCAGTGTGACCACAACTCACCGTGGGTAGAGCAGGCAGAGGGGCGAGTAGACGACTAGCATGATGTCCTTTCACAAAGGGAGTGTCGTTGGAGTCTGGGTGTATTCAGCAGGTTATTGGCAAGCCTTTTCTTTCAAGGATTTTAAGTACTCTAATGCCACAGTCAAGATCTATGTTTGAGAAGTGTGTGTGTGTGTGTGTGTGTGTGTGGGTGTGTGGGTGTGTGTGTGTGTATAAGGCGGAAGATGAATTGAAAAGAAAATAAACCAAAAGTAGAGCCGCCCGTCTGAAAGCTACTGCAGTAACACAGAATTTAGAAAAATGAAAATAAATAAAAAGGCCTGAAACAGGGCTAGGATGACAGAAACGGGGAAAAGAGAATGGATGAGAGAGGCATTGTGGAGGTAGTGAGGACAGGAATTGGTGACAAAATGGAAGCAGAAGGGGACTGAGGGGACATTTGCAAGGTGACTACTCATGCTGTGATGATGTAATTAGCACAAGCCTTCATCACAGTGTATACGAATGGAAAAAATCTGACGCATCACTAATCTCTCCCCTTTAACAAGTGACAACATTAACTTATCATAGCTACAAGGAGCCCTGGAGGACATGGCATTCATCTCCATGTGCAGCTGCCTCTACAGTAAGCACAAGGTCTGAAGAGCAGTGCTTTGGATGATCTGAAACAGCATATTTTTTAAATACTGGGTTTAGAATATAGGTATGTTTTTTAAAGAAGCACATTTTGACTGCCCCCCACCCCAGAAATGGAATTCATTTTATTGCATGTATTAGTTTTACTACTGCTGCAGCTGCAGCTGTTTTATTAAGTGACACATGAAGAAGACATCTCGGCTCTTTCCTGAGTCTCAGGCCATCTCTCATTCAAAGGCGGACTTCAGCTGGGCCAGACAGAAAGAGGCATATGGACAGGAGTGGTGGTTAGTCGTCATCCCACAGAGAAGCCACACATGACCAGGAATCCCAGGCCTGCCACACTGCCTCCTCAGACAAAGGGCAATCAGTCCTCTAAGCAAAGTGTCTGTGTAATTTTCTGACCATTGACTTGTGCAGGCTGCATCTCACTTCTCATGTTCCTCTCGTATATTTACAATGGCAATGATCGTTGACAAATTTCCGAGCTGGTATATCTTTTGAAAGCGTAGTATCTACCATTACTTGGAAATGCTACTACAATCCATTGAAGACTTAAACTAGAACGGGGTAAATATGTAGCACATTATTCTTAAAGACTGAAGTTGGTTTTAGCAGAACAAAACTTTTTCAGAGAAAGTTTTAAAATAACAGTGCTTCGTACAGAGATAAGTCTGAAAAAAACTTGATGTGCATTGGCTAGCAATGTGATGTTCTGCTCCCAGAGCTGCTTAAACATTGCTGTGAATTTTGGGCTTCTACCCTAGCCTCTCTGGTTATCTTTATAGAATCTGCAAGTATATCCTTTCTCTCTGCAACTAGAAGTGGTCTTTCCAATTTTTAAAAAGGCAGTCCTTTTTTTCCCTAAGTCATAAACTATTAGCTTATCAGACATTGCAAAGACAATGATGCCATCTTCCCATTTTCTCTTCTTGATAAATTATAGGCTAAACAAAATTATTTTGAGGCTTTTATATGTCTTTCCTCTGCTTTTGACTCTGTAGCCAGCATTCAGTTGAGGCTTCATTTCTGAGTTCAAAGTAAAATTCAGGATATTCAATGATATTGCTACTGAACTTTATCTGAGTATGTTGATCATTAGAAATAGTCTTTTGATAGTTTATGTGAATGGTCTCCAAACTTTCTTATCTAATCTTTATGAGCAAATATGTTTTTTTACTTTTAAATTTTCTACGTGTGATATTATTTTAACACATGCTTTAGAAAAATTATGCAAAACTAGAAATTTCAAAAGGGAAAGCTAAAAATGAAACAAACAATACTTTTTAAATCATTTTAATTGTATTTATTAATGTTAAAATATCATTTTCATTAATAATAAAATATGTTTTGCTTTAATATTAAAATATATACTTTATAAGACAAATACAATGAATTATTGTTTCATTATCTCATTATTGTTGAAAACCTTGTTTAACACTTTGCACCATTGTGATTAGATTCTGTTTCCCACTGAGATTTATTTCTTTGTTTTTAATGGCTGTCAGAGTTGTAAAAGATCCCTCACATAGATGTGCATATTCCAATGGGAGCAACATATCAAACGCTGCATTTTCTAAATTATGACACCCCTGTTTCAATCCATCTACCAATTACATAAAGGCTTTTTAATAAAATTGTATTCACAGATTTCTTTCTTCCTTGAAATCCTGAGTAAGTAGGAATTTTGAGGACCCAGACCTAGACTGATTTGACCCTATTCTATCTTTTTCCATCCAGCAGCCACAGGTATTCTTTTAAAGAAGGTCCTATTTCCAGAATCGCCCATACTTGATTATAGACAATAGTTGCTTCTGTAATTTGGATCTCTCATGGAAAATAGTTTTCACTGGGGCAATGCACGTCTTTCCACTAAAACTGCTTTCCATGCTGGCTTTTTTGTACACAGAGCACTTTGGAGTTGGCATTTGTGCACAGTTGCATTTCCAAAGTGCCACCTCCCTCCCTGGCTGTTCTGCCAGAGAACAATAAGCATGGTCCCCTCAGCTGTTAGTGTCTCCCGCTTTGTCTGGGAGTGCCAGTGGAGACCAGCTATCCCTTGGACAGCCTCTAGTCCTGGATCAGTGGAACACTCAAACTCAAGATGTGATTCACAGATCACTCTAGGGTGGCTTTTCCACTCTGGAGGGTGGCTTTGTTTTAGATTAACTCTGGTTGAGGAGGAAGAGTTCCTTGGTTGCTTTTGGAGTATGCACTAAAATGTGGCCTCTTCCTTGACTTCTTTCCCTTTTGTTTTCTCTTTCTCTTGCAAGCACAGCTCTCTCCTAAAAAGCGATGAGACGCTCTCTCCCACACCGTCCACCCCCTCCCACTCTTCTGCTGTCCCTATCCCACGCTGGTGGGTATGGCAGGATGGCACTGATTGTGTCAGAGAACTTCCTTAGCACTGAAGCAATGCTGATGCAGGGCATCTAGCGTTGAGCTTCACTAATCGCTTTAAAGCTGGAGCCGACTCTGGCACCGAGCCAGCGAAGCAGAGCTCTTCTGAAGTTGCTCTAAACTGTGGCCAGAGCCGCCACACCAAGCTGGTACCAGGAGAACTGCCTGGGGCATGAACCTAACTTTAGACAGTTTGTGAGAACAAGGAGAACTCCGCCTCTAGATCCAAGGGAAAACTACCCAACTGACCCCGGCCAGTTAATCTCCTGGACGGCTCCACAAACACGGAGCAGCACTGCAGCCTCCTGCCACTGACTCTCTGCTCCGTATTTTAAATGTTGGAGGCGTAAATGTTGAAGAGGCCAGGAGATGCGTGCGGTCAAGGACTCAACATGAAAGTCCGCAATCCCTCCTCCACCCGTCCCAAACTCTTGCAGCATTACGGGAAGCAAACGAAATTGGCTTTTCTCTGGTCCTGCTGCAGCGTAAATAAAGTGTCCAAGAAAAGACTTGGTGCACTTGTTCCTTTGCTCTATTGCTGAGACAAGGATTGCTGAGACATGATTTTCCTTTGCCAGTGAGAGGTTATTCTCTTCTATCTGTAGCTAGGTCACGTATGTTATTAAGAAAATGTGTTAATAATTGATAAGAAATCCTATAAAAAATAAAACCATAGAAAGCCAAACTATAGAGTAAGAGGCTCTGTTGTCACAAGATAGGTATGCTTTAAATAGATAGATGACCCGACTATCTGATATCTGCTGGAAAGAAGAACTAGGGATCTATTTTAATATCAAAGTCACCATTTTTGTCAGATGATCCCTACCTTTTAGGGAGCATAAAGATATTCATTCTACACAACATGTTAAAATTATTCAATTTTCCTAAAAATAGTTCCTTATGCCAGTTTATTTTAGAAGGTACACACCAAGAAGGGACACAAACAGTAAAAGTTCGTTGAAACTTTACGGATTTTTTTTTACATCAGAAGTAAATACATTGCCACAGTCACTTTAAGACTTTCCAATATAAAATTATCCATGCCGTCAACCATGGAGTTTGGGTAGCCTCAGTTGCCTTTCCTTTGGGCACTGCAGCAGGCTCCAAGTTCTGAAGAAAATCCTGGCGGTTTCCAAGGATGTGCCTTCATCCTACCTCCATGTGGATGGGAGGCAGCTTCTGTCCAGCATGTGTGGGGCACAGGTTGCCTGCCAGCGAAAGCACACTCTGCCCTGAGCTGGCACTGAGGGCAGCCACCCTCTAGGACTGGTCGCTAGCGCAGCCTGAAGCACTGCTGTGTGATACAAACCAAAATCGGGGTGAGAAACAATATTTTTGGAATATTACTCGAAAGACACGTAAGCTATCCCTTTCTTTAGGTTTTCTAAAAATCCCTCTCTCCAGCAATCCAGACAGACATGGAACTCTGTACCTGGACCATATTCTTTTGAGCTCCCTGGACCTGTTATCACTAAGTTACTATTGGCCTACGCTGGGGGACATTATGAACAAGAACCTGTCAAAGCTGCTCACTGTGTTTACCTTGAGGATGTTGCTAATCACATCGCACTTGTTAATTACATTGCACATGCTTCCCGAGAGATCTCAGAAGAAACTTTCTTTGAGTCTCTGTCAGTACTGAATGTGCTACCCTCAAGCAACTAATTAAAATTAATTTGTTTTAATTTTATGGCCACTTTACAGCAGGTACCTGCTTTCTTCTTTCAATGGACTGCTGGAAAACTGAGGGCCAATATGATGAATTTACTTACCTTCTGTAATTTATGGTTTTAAATTTTAAATATTTGTATTTATAATTTTTATGTAATAACCTTATCTTCCAGCTCCTTTGTATCCCTTCTACTCTTATTTTTATTTTTTCCTGCATTCCTCTTCCGCTCAATTCCAACTAATTTTTAACTCATTTTTATCAATTTATATAAGACATGTAAAACCTTTAAAATAGGGAAATAAATAAATAAAGACTATAATATCTGGTACTTTCAATTAATTATTTCTCAGAGGCAAATAAAATTCTCTCATTTCCTAAACTGATATACCAAGAAATAGAATTATATAATTTCATAAAATGGAAACAATTATACAGAATATTGCTCTGTACTAATCCACTAGTTAATAATGTACCATTTCATAAAATACTGAAAGCAAAGCCCCAAAGCCGAGGCCAGGGCAGTAGAAAGAAGAAGTCAATGGTTTAGGAAGTCACCTATAAGGGAAAACACTACATATTTTCTCCAGAGCTGCAAACCATAAGTGGTAATTCCCATCTATATTGGGTTGCATAGTGACCCTTAAAAGATATATCCCAGTAGAACCTCAGACTGTGACCCTATTTGGAATTTGGGTATTTTCAAATGTAATTAAGGTAACATTCTAGAGATGAGATCATCCTGAATTAGGATGAGCCCTAAATCCAATGATAATTATCTTTATGAAGACATAGAAGAAGACACAGAGACACACAGAGGAGGAAGGAATAAGAGTTTGTGAAGGGAATAAGAAGGTAGAACTAGGGCAGATATTGGAGGGCAGCCACAAGCCAAGGGCTGCCAAGGATTGCCGACGACCACCAGAAACTAGGGAAGAGGCTTGGAACAGAGACTCCTGCAGAGCCTCTAGAAGGAACCAAACCTGGCAAAATCTCTATTTTGGGCTTCTGGCCTCCAGAATGGTGAGAGAATTAATTTCTGTTGTTGTAAGCACCTTATTTTTGTGGTAATTTGTTATGCAGCCCAGGGAAACTAATGCATCATCTTAGGTCAAAATTCAAATTCACATTAATTAATGTTTTATTAATAGGTTTTAGAACCTTTCTCTATGAGTTTAACTCCTGGTTAAAGTGGCTTTTTAAAAGTAAAGCTTCTGTGACTAAATTTCAAAAAATATCCCAAGTACAAATCAGTAACTATTTGTCACATTAAACTGAAGGAGTTTTTACTTTAAAGATTTTAACTTCCAGATTTTTATTTTTATTTTTTATTTTTTTGAGACAGAGTCTCGTTCTGTTGCCCTGGCTAGAGTGCTGTGGCATCATGATAGTTCACTGCAACCTCAAACTCCTGGGCTCAAGCGATCCTCCTACCTCAGCCTCCGAAGTAGAGTAGCTGGGACTATAGGAGTATACCACCACACCCCACCACATCTGGCTAATTTTTCTATTTTTAGTAGAGATGGGGTCTCACTCTTGCTCAGGCTGGTCTCGAACTCCTGAGCTCAAGCGATCCTCCTGCCTCAGTCTCCTAGAGTGCTAGGATTACAGGCGTGAGCCACCTCGCTCAGCCTTAACTTCCAGAATTTTACACACTTAAAAGACTATTCACCATTACATATTTATATGTGGTTAATAGACAATGGCATAATATCTAAAAGTATAAAAAGACGATTGAACAAAATTCACGTGAACATGATTTCTGTCATCAGGTTGTGTCAGTCAAATGTTATGGAACTCCTCAAAGTATAGTCATCAACATTCTGTATATATCATTGAAAGTAGATCTTTTGAATAAACATTTTAAAATATGGCAAGCAAAGATGATAATCAGCTATCACAGAGCTACCAGGAAACAGGGAAAGGGTGAGAGAGAAAATACTAAGATTGAAGAACTCAGGACAAATAATAATATAAGACAAAACCCAAATGAGTATTAGACAGTGATGAATGAGAAGTTTATGTAATTGTTCAGGAGAAACTTGTTTATTCTATTAGGAAAAAATAGAAACTATTTCACAAAAGTAATAAGTGAAAAAACTTGAAAATAAAATGTTAAGTTTAGTTTAAAATGTGAAGGTAAAACAATTTGGGTGTTCTTTGCATTCTGTTCATATTAACCTTGGTCATGTAAAGAAAAGAATATTCAAGTATTTAGAAATTAATTTGCAATACCTAATTTCGCCAGAAGATGGTAGAATGGGGTCAAAATATAAGAAAAAGTGCTAGTTTATATTTTTCTCTCAGGAATTCCCAGCATGCTAAGTGACATGTCTAATCAGTAGAATTGTCAAAAATCTTTTTATTCAGAAGTAAAATTTATAAAGATAATACAATTGGTTGGTTGGTTGATTTGCTTGTTATTCTGTTTTGATTGACGTAGGAAAAGAAGAGTAGGGAGAATTCCACCCTGGGACATAAATTATGACATAGAAGTTCCTTGTCACATCGAATCAACATAACAAGAAATTAAGCTTGTGAAAGAACTATGAATTCATGAGAGAAACAGTTAAAAACAAACTGAATTGATTTGTAAGAACTTTACAAATGGGGAGGAAAGAAGTAATCACCCAGTCACAACCTTCTATTCAAAACCTTAATGCTGAGCGGGACAGTCAGCGAGGTCTAGGTCCAGGGAGTACTCAGCCAGAAAGAGGATTTTTTTTTTTGCTAATGATAACTCCCAGTTACATCCTGCTAGACATCTTGTGCCCTTCCCTTGTTATCACCCTCCCTTTCCCAGCTGATTCACCCAGCTTCTACAAATAGTCAAGTGATTTAGATCTGCAAAGGGAACTTTAGCTGCTGAGCAGGAGGAACAGATGGGGAAAGAGGATCAGAGACAGTCCACGATTCACTTTCAAACACTGAGTGTCTGCTAGATTCAAGATCCTAGGTTCTGGGGTTTCAAAAATAAGTAAGACCTGGTCCTGCCCTTGAGAACTTAAAAAATGTAGGAGGTTAAGAGCCACTGCCTATCTCTCCCTCCTTCCATCCAGTAGGCTGTCTCACTAATGGCCCCCCAGTTACCACGGAAACAAGCACTCTGACCTTGAGGAAGCCTCTCGGCTTGCGGCCAAGCCCTCTCCAGAAGCTCTGACACCTTCTTACCTCCTCTTCCTGGGTTCCTGACTCTGGGTTATCTGCACCATTCTTCTGAGTTTCTCCTTGTCCCTTCTTCTCCACACAGCCTCCCTGCATCTCAAACTCCCTCCCATTGCTCATCTCTGAGACTAGACCATCTTCCTAGCCCAGCCCCACTTTTCCCAGACTCGCTCCTTTCCCTGAATTGATATCCTTTCTTGCCCGAGCAATAACCTAATCCTGCCTCTGGCCCTGAGGATGCCTGCAGGGTGGGCTTGTTAAGGCTGGCTGCATAGAAAAGCACCTCAAGGCAGCCTACGCAGGCGAAGGTGAAAGTCAATAATCCATGGAAACTACAAATATTTATACAATAACATTGTGTAATATTGTATCACATTGTTTCTTTGCGGCAGTATAGACAAAATTTAAGTCATCAAAACCTGCCTCTGCATTCTTATTTCTTAGAAATGATCCAACATAGAGGTTAAGGGATGAGTTCTGAGTTTCTGATTCCAGATCTACTATTTATTAATACCTGCTGATGACACTGGATAAGTTACTTCACATCTCTGAGCCTCAGTTTCCTCATATGTAAAACCACACTGAGAATACTATCTCATAGTTTTGTAATGAGGAGCAAATGAAATAATACATGCTAAGGTCTTAGCATGGTACTCAGCACAGAGTAAGTGCTCAAAAACTGTGAGGGTAAAATTACATGGCTACATGGTAAAGCTATTTTCTAATCATTTAAGAGATCTAAAAAAGCGTTAGCATTACAAATTTTTGTTGCTTTTTTTATTCTGAAAATATCAAGTGGCAAATATATAAAATATCCAATTAAAAAGAACCAGTTTTCACATTTGATTAGTTAATCCCCAATTCCTCTAGGGCTGCTTATTCAAGCTTCTCCCTTTTCAATTGTTTCCCATTTGGCACCAGCTTTTGTTTGTTTGTTTGTTTGATAGGTTCTCACTCTGTCACCCAGGTACAGTGGCATCATGATAGCTCACTGCAACCTCGAACTCCTGTCCTCCTGCCTCAGCCTCCCAAAGTGCTGGGATTACAGGCATGAGCCACCACACTCCCCGCTCCTGCATTTTTACTTGGATTTTCTTTTTACTACAGATTTGAAATAAGTACATCAATTTCAAAATTTTTGAGGTAGAAATAGGGATAAAATGAAAAGTAAACCTTTCCCTCCCACTCCAGACTTCTTATTCTTTTTTTCCCAGAAATAATCACTATCTTTATCAAATTCTTACCAATCTTTGGAGCTTTTGAACACATTTTTCTCACACAAAGATCATACTATAACACTCCTCTGCATCTTGCTTTTCTATGGAACACAATAATATATCATATAACATAACATATAGATCTACCACATCATTTTTAATACCTGCATAGTAGACCTTTGCTTAGATATAGCACACTTTTGGGGATTCCCCTCCTGATAGACATTTATTTGTGATTCCTATTTATATAAATAACAATGTTTTATACACTTTTGCACATATGTATTTGCACACTTTGGCAAGCATATGTGTACGACAAATTTCTAGAAATGACACTATTAGGTCAAAGGTCAGTACATTTTTAATTTGAGTAGATATTGCTGCTAAACTGAGGGGGCACCAGATTGCATTCCTCTCTCAGCAGTGCACGAGAGTATCTGCTTGTCTGCAATCTTGCACCACATGTATTATCCAAATTTTAAATTGTTTCAATCTGATAGGTAAAAAAAATACTGTTTTTTAAAATTTTCACTTTCTTTGTCATTTTAATTTTTATTTTATAAATTATGAATGAAACCAAGAATTTTTTCACATACTTATTAGCCATCTGTATTTTTATGAACCACCTGTCAAAATATTTGCTCATTTTTATATTATTTTTCTTATAAATTTTAAGTGTTCTTTCTACATTAAAGGAATTAGCCTGTGGCCCATCACGTATTCACATGATACAGCAGTACAATTTAAAAAGGAAATAGGCAGGGCACAATGGCTCACACCCATAATCCCAGCATTTTAGGAGGCCAAGATGGGAGGATTGCTTGAGGCAAAGAGATCAAAATCAGTCTGGGCAACATAGCAAGACTCCATCTGCACAAAAAAAAAGAAAAAAAAATTAACTGCGCATGGTGGCATGCACCTGTAGTCCCCAGTACTCAAGAAGATAAAGTGGGAAGATCGCTTGAACCCAGGAAATGAAGACTGCAGTGAGCTATGTTTGGGACTCTGCATTCCAGCCTGGGTGACAGAGTGACATACAAAAAAACTTTTGTGTCACTAATAACACATTCATATCTATATACCACATATATAGCTGTTCCATATATATATAGCCTAAAAGAGAAAAATAAAATGGAAAAATTATGACTGATTTTATAGTTACAGTAAATGTCACTCTAGAATTGTATTATTGTACTTAATGAAATAAATTAAGCATTATCAACTAATAAATCATTTATTTACTATATTTATCCATTCATATAAGTGACCAACAGATATAGTTAATAATATTTTAGCCTTTATATCAGTTCACAAAAATTTACTATACTAGGGATCAGGCTATATGTGCTTTGCCTGGAGAACCAAGTTTTGGAACTTATCTCTTTTAATGAGCTATGTATAATAATTTCATGGTGAGTATTTAAAGTCATCAAGATATTTGATTAAATAATTCTAGAAGAAACCAGTGCTTACCAAAAAGAGTTGATAGTAGCAAAAAGAAGCAAGAGGACCACACACTCTTTTGTAAAAACTGGTAGGTGGTGAATGCTAACACTAGAAAAAAATTTACTATTATCTGATTCTGCAAAATCCCCATTTTCCAGTGAATAATGCCCCGGTGAGACTATACTTTTCTCATGGACAGAAACTTTATCTTAAGGTTCTTTATATGCCCCATAATTAACAATTTTCCATAAATAGTTATAGACTAAATATAAAATTAACAGACACTTGTAACTATCTTGAGTGTTGCTAGTTAACATTGTATACTGGACCTTAAATATAAATCAGTAATTTCAGGATAAATACATTTACTTCTCATATCTAACTATGCCTCCTATGTCTCTGATTCATCATTCTTTCAATACGCATCCCTTATTCCTACAGTATCATGTTTTATCTAATTCATTCAATACTTAAGAGATTTTCTTTATGTACTATTTCCAGTTATCTAAAGGTAATTAATACTATACTATTAATCTTTTGCAGCAATATATTCTGGGGAAATGAATATAGGTACAGGAAAAATTATAGATCAAAAAATGTTAAAAGTGAAAGTCAACGTTATTCAAGAATACTGCATGTCCTTGGAGATTTAGAGTGCCCTAATCATGATGAAATGGTGCTTACAACCTAATGCTACTAATGAAGTTAACGGATCTGGCTTAAAATTGGGTAAAATGGTTTTAGAGGTCATCTGCTCACAAAGGTACAGACGGTGGTGATTCTGTTATCCTTAAGTTTCTCTTGCTCCATATATGCCTTGATTTGTGAGAATAGCATGACTTAGAAGACTGTGCAGATCCAGGACTCTGAGAGTGAGAAGACACCCTCCGCATGAGGTTTCGGGAAATGGCCTTCTGAAGATTCTTCACAGAAGACCCGGCAGCAGTGGTGACCACCCAGGGATGATCCAGGGCCTGGCAGGCTGACATGCGGTGACTAGCCTCCAGAATTAGTAGTTTGTCTATGAAGTCCTTCGCCAAGTGGGAAATACTTGGCCAAGGCTGAGAAGAAAAACAAGTAAATAACGTTGAATAAAATAAAAATAAACACACAAAGAATCATATTCTTAATTACGTAGATTAATTCCTATCAAATCAAAAAAATGTTTTCAAATAAGAAATTTGTGAAGCAATATGGTGCCTACTAAAATTAAAAAAGAAAAAGAAAAAAGAGAAAGAAATTTGAATGTCGTATCATGAAATAGAGAATCTAAAACAAAAAACAAAAAAAACTCTTTAGCAAAAGAAAAGGCAAACACAAACACAGAAATTCTCCTCCAAACTCTCTGTCCAATGCATGAAAATTCCTTTCCAGAAATCCATCCAGCCTGGTTGTAGTCCGCATATCTCATTTACGGGAGCTAGACAAGGCAGAGGGGCTGTTTTTTATGAACGCATCTATATCAGGTTAGTGTTCACCACACTATGGTCATCTCACTGAGTCCCTGTGACTTTGAGAGTGAGACAGAGCGGAAGTTAAAAGTGGAATAGATTCAGAAATCATCTTTTCTCTCCCTCTGAAAGCTTCCTGTGGACTTAGGATGCCTCCCTCTCCACATCCTGGGCAGAGAAGGGGAAGGACAGCGAGCCCGCGTGAGCGAGGGGCGCTCCACAGCGCACTTCCTCAAACACACAGGGCCAGCTGCTCCCCACCAGCTGACTACAAGTGGGGTTCAGCATGCAACAGAGCTGTGGCAGTACAATATGCACAGCTGAGTATCCGGTGTTTCAGGAACTTATTCTGGCAACATTTACAGCAGTCGCACATGCTCTAAGTACAATAGCTGTAATTCACAGTGGCATTGGAGAGCATGAGGGTTGTTGCTTTATACTCAGTCTTGTTTTCTGCATTGCCTACTGAGAAAGAAAAAAAACTTCTTATCTGAGGAATTCTAGCCCTTTTAAATTATCCAGCAGAGCAGCACAGAAATGCAACAGCAGTCACATCTCGCTCCCTCCTTGAGCTAAATGATTAGCTCGCTACGTGGGCTCTAGACTGACACGGTACAGCCATAAAGTGCCATACCCTGGACACCATAACTCATACCCTATAGTTCAACAAGATATAGCCCATCACTAATCCATGTTATTTCTATAAACCAGTAAGGATTCCTGTCAAACGACTTTATATCAGCCCATTCCTTGTTCCCTTTTGCCTTTAAAAACCTGCCTTGTAATTAAGGCCAAATGGAGCACTTCCCAATGCAACTTGGAAGTGTTTCCCTGGCAACCCTCCTCACTCTGGCTTAAGTAAACTCTTTAACATTGTATTTTGTGCCTCAGCTTCTTCCTTTAGGTCAACACTACCAACATACCTAGAAAAAACTAGTTTTGTAATTCTTGTCCTCTACAAAGGAGAAATATTGAAAAAATTGCCCATACATTTGCTGTACCTTAAACACAATTTCTGATCTATGTGTTTTTTTTTTTAAATGTTATCTCCCAGGAAAGGTAAGGGAATCCTTACCACCTACTGTCTTTGCCCTTGTGTAAGGAAAAATCAGAGTTCATACATAGACATCACATTCTCCAATCTCACCCCAGAAATTTTTTTCTTTTTTCTTTTCTTTTTTTTTTTTTTGTAGAGATAAGGTCTTGCTAGCTATGTTGCCCAGGCTGGATTTGAACACCTGGGCTCAATCAATCCTCCTGCCTCAGCCTCCCAAGTAGCTGGGACCATAAGGTATGTACCTCCACAGCCAAATTAACCCAGAATTTGCATAAAAAGAAATCAGCAAAAGAACTACACTTCTTTTTTTCCTTCAATTTATCTAGGTAAAAGAGATATTGAGAATTTTTTTTTTTTTGAGACAGAGTCTGATTCTTTTGCCCGGACTAGAGTGAGTGCCATGGCATCAGCCTAGCTCACAGCAACGTCAAACTCCTGGGCTCAAGTGATCCTTCTGCCTCAGCCTCCAGAGTAGCTTGGACTACAGGCATGTGCCACCATGCGCGGCTAATTTTTTCTATGTGTTTTTAGTTGGCCGATTAATTTCTTTCCAATTTTAGTAGAGGCGGGGTCTCGCTCTTGCTCAGGCTGGTTTCGAACTCCTGAGCTCAAACAATCCGCCCGCCTCGGCCTCCTAGAGTGCTAGGATTATAGGCGCGAGCCACCGTTCCCGGCTGAGCATTTTTTATTCCAGAAATAAAGTCATGAAATAAATGAGCAGACTTGCTAAATCCTCAAACATGGGAAAAATAAAATGTAAACTCTGCAAGTCTAGACAAAGTACATCATTGGCTAACGCTCACAATGGCATGCCCTCTGGTTCTGGCTAGACATCTACTTGGCCCTCGATCCAGACACATTTATCTAACCTAGTTCAAGACTATTTAAATGAAAGTTAAATTAGACGGCTCCCTGGAACATTTTAAGACAAGCAGCTGAATCTTTCTGAAAAGAATATAAAATACGTGCAGTGAGGTTTATGGAGAGCTCATTAAGATGACCCCAAATGAATATATGCTTAAAATGCAGTTGAAGAAAATAAAGTAACTGGTGTGCTGGAAAAAAAGCTCTTCAGCCAAAGTTTGTTATTCAAACACAAGTTATAAATTACAGAATTCCTGAGCCATAAAGAACAACTGGAAAATATCTAGGAATCGATTTCACATTACATATTAGAAAAGGAAGAAAATGAATTTGTACTTTATTTTTATCTTCTTAATTTAAAGTTTATTTTTGTCTATGTTTAATAAAGTATAAAACAGACCAATATACATATCCATGTATATTCTATAAATGAATAAAAACTGAGTGTGCATGTTCCCAATTTTTTAACTGATAGTGTTGGGTAACCAAAATCAAATGGGAAACCACAGGTTGAACCAAATTCCCTCTCTGGACAAACTGGCACCTGATGACATCATTCATTCAGTCCCTTTATCAGCTTTCACATCCACTTTACGTCCAAGGAAGCCTTCCTCATAATCTCTCCTCACAGGTTTGGCCAACCCTACTCTTTGCCTCAAAAATTTCCCCGTGTTTGGCTTTTCTCAGTAGTCCCAGGTAGACACTGCCCCAGGCCAGCCTGGTAACCCATCTTAATGTGAAAAGTGCATGAGGTCAGTGTATCTGGGCTGGACAGGCTGTCTGGCCACACACTCCTCTGCAACTTCAGGTCTCCATCTCCTTGTCAGAAAAATGGGGATCGCCGTATCTCTTTCACAAGATTGTTATTAGGACCAAACTAGATCAAGGATATGACAGTTGGTTTTCAAAGTATAAAATACTGTGTACATTTTTGTGGTTGTTCTTTTTACTATTTAATCCTCACAGTTGAACTCCCTCCTCAGCCCTTTTGTGCACACATTCATTGACTGTACTTAGAGAACTGGAATATGAAAATTATCCAGTATTTCTCAGACCAAGTCCATTTACTAAAGTGTGATAAATGTCTTCCCTCGAATAAAAAAACAAAACAAAACTGTTCTGCGCTAAGAGGTAATGAACCATGTAAAAAGAAAGGTAGCACTTTCTTTTATCCCAAGATTATTCAATTAATTTAGTTGCAAGTATATTGTAATATTAGTGTAAAGAGATTTGGCCATGAGGGAAGGGGTGTTCCTACTTCTTTACCCATAAGAAAAATACTAAATTGAAAGAGGGTTGGGCCTTTACTTTTTTCCTTTCCTCATCCAGTTTTTTGCCTATTTTTCTGTCTTCTCCCATAGAGACTGGCTTAACTGTATGAAAGAACAATAACCAAAACAGAGGTGTAAAACCAAAATTTAATACTAGTGATTGCACCACTTACTGGCTTTGGAGGAATAAAAGGAATTTAGAGGGATGGTATCTTGTATATTATAGACGTCTTGACTCTCTCACCTTCAAACGGAGAAGTAAGGAATGATTGTAGTTTATTGCTTGTCAGTTTCCTGATGAACAATCTTCTGATGGCTGCTTGAGTCCAGGCCCTTTAAAAGAGCCTGGTTCTCTTAGCACTGGTGAGCACACCCTGGTGAGGACCTGGCTGGATTATTCTCCAGGACCATCCTCCCAGTCTGTGGCTCTCTGATCCATCTCCCCAGCTTTTCATTAACTGGCTCTGTACTCCAGCTCCATCCTTTCCTGCCCTCTTCCTCCTTCCTGTCTTCTTTGGTCTGGCAAGCAGACCTCACTTCTCTCTCCAGTGTTCTACATCAGCTCACACAAATTAACTTCTCTGCTCAGGGTTCTTTTTATCTAGGGGTTGCCCACCACTTTGTGCACTAGAGGCCCCTTCCCTCCCCTCCTCACTAGGAGCCCCTGGGATTCCTATGGAGATCCATGGCACCCCTCCAGGAGACAAAAGAATCATACATTTAAGATTAACATTTTCATTCTCTTCTTTTTATGAACACCAATTAATGGGGCTAATGCAATAGCTTGTGCAAAAAATTGATAAATATACAAAAACTGACTAAGTGACCAGTTTAAAAAATCAGGTCTGATTCCCAGCTAATGCACTAGGCCAACAAAAAAAAAAAAAGAAGAAAAAAAAGAATGAATAATATTCCTACAACTAGTCAAAGCTTTCATATTTATTTCTTGGTTCCTTTGCATAAATGCCCACAAAGAATCATTATTAAAAATAATTATTAAAAAGCTAGACACACACACAAACAAAACACACACAAAACATACACACAGTTCCTAAAATTCTAGACGCAAATCTTTGAATTTTAGCACTGTAATTAATATTGCAATTTGCTAAATATAGCACTTATTGAAGTATAAGGTAATTACTGGTCGATTTAATTAAAGAATTTTCAGAAAAGCTACAAAGAGCTATTTTTCCAAATAGATGAATAAGCTATTGTTCAAACCCTTACACTAAAAGCACTCAATGTAGCATTTATCCACTCGAAAATGGTAATTTTTATTAAAAATTTCTACTAGTAACAACCTTCTGATGTATTTTCCTTCCTTCTTTGAACATTAGTGTATGGTCTTGGTAGGATTTAACTCAAGGCTTGCAACCCACTTCTATGCAAATGTGTCCAAAAATACTGACTAACTCTTCATGACTTTGTTAATCGGCAAAAATCATTCCTCCTCACCTCAGGCAGCAGGAGATTCCTTACATCATCTTTATGTCATAGATATTTAACTATTTCTCTTTCTTTATTTCTCAATCTACAAAACAGATTTTAAATTGTGCTTTATCTTTGTCAAAGGTGAAAATGCTCAGCACAAACGTTTAATTATATCAGAATGCTCTATCTATTGGGGCATTTGGAAACTTTGGAAAAAAGTGAATAAATGTTCATAAGTTATAAGCAACATCTAATTTTAAAGTGAAAAGTTACTTAATACTATACAGGCTCACAAAGTGGATATTTTTGTGAGTAGAGGTTTAGAGATGAGGGAAGGGATGTTTCCACTTCTTCATCCACAGGAAAAACACTAAATCTTTAAAGAAGGTTGCGTAGAGTTTGAGCAACTACCATTTTTCGAAGCACCACAGGTTAACGAGAGGGGTGTTTTATTTTCTCCAAAGAAAGAGGAACAAAAGAAGAGTGATCAAAATGAATGGATTGGACTTTGAACCCCAATTCAACAGAGTTCTCATTCTTCTAGATCTAACATACGTTTAGAACAAGTTTCTGTAGTATAAACCTCATAAATCATAATATAAGCAATATAAATATAATATTAAATTGGTTTCTAAAAACTTTACTCAGCTAGCTCTTTTCTCCTCAACTCCATAAATTCTACTAATGATGTCAAGGTTAAAGAATTGCAATGTAATCCAGGAAGCAGATAACATAGCTACTTTTCCACTCTAATAACTATCCTCTTATATCTAAAGGTAATATCTACACAGTCGAAATGAAATGCACCACTGCTATTTTAATTCCTAGAAACACTCATTCTTTGTGATTGAGTTTAAGGGAAGAAGACTTATATTTGTTCAATTTAAGACAAGTCAGAGAACAGATGAAGATGAAAATCAACTCACAGTGGATAACAGACTTAAACCTAAGGCATAAACTGTAAGAATTCTAGAAGAATAGGTTGGAAAAACTCTTATAGACATTGGCCTATGCAAAGAATTTATGAAGAAGACCCCAAAGGTGATCACAGCAACAACAAAAATAAATAAATGGCACCTGATCAAATTAAAAAGCTTCTGCACAGCCAAGGAAACTATCATGAGAGCAAACAGACAACCTACAAAATGGAAGAAAATATTCGCATGCTACACATCCAATAAAGGGCTGATAACCAGAACATGTATAGAACTCAGGAACATCAGCAAGAAAAAATCAAACGACCCCATCAAAAAGTGGGCAAAGGACATGAACAGAAACTTTTCAAAAGAAGACAGACTAATGGCCAAGAAACATATGAAAAAATGCTCAACATCTTTAATCATCAGGGAAATGCAAATC